>PVLC010007729.1:0-49813 GCA_004027655.1 Graphiurus murinus | reverse complement strand
AGTGGTAGTTCTTTTGCTTCGAGCATTCTTCTCCTTCCTCAGATGCCCATTTCTCCTATTATCTCATCTTAAAGGTCACTGCTACAAGTAGTCTTTCCTGATCTCTCAGACTTGGCTACATTCTCCTATGAAATCATTACAATATTGTTTTTCCAGTTTGTATAACACCTGTATGGAACATGCTATTGATCCTAAACACCCAGTTCAGGTTGGCAAATAGTAGAACTGAATAAGAAGTAAGAATTTAATAAGGTGGATCCTAATTAAATTTTCTATCAACTTTGGGCTTTCCCATTAATGAGTTTCATATACTTCAAAATTGAAGTGCTTCTAGAATCTACAGACATCTTTTGTAATGATTTTGAGATTATTTTAAAATCAATACAATAATAACTATTAATAGTTAATGAAGAAAATACCAGGCAGATTGTGAGCACTAAGATTTTCCTAATGTGTAAAGAAATTCACATCCTTTTTCTTTTCTGCTGAATATGATTGCTTAATAATAAAACATTTCTTTTTAAAGTAAAAATTTAAATCAGATCAATTTCCTATTTGTGAATAATATTTCCATGTACATATCAGCTGAGAGTTTAAAATTCGTCTATATTGATTTATGTCATTGTTCTTAATTGCACTGTCATTTGTCCTCATATAGTATTGCAAAATCTTCATTTCTATTAAAATACACACACACACACACACACACACACACACACACACACACACACACCTTCACACACATCTAATTATTTAAGTGTAACCTCAAAAGATCTTATGTGGCTCTTAAATAAGCCTTGTTTACTACTAAATTTCACCTTTTATATAATTTTTATGCCGCTCTCAAAATAACTTGAATCACTTGTACAAAGACCCACTTTGATCAATATCAGTGTAGGATGCTAATGTTGAAATGTTCTATATCAGCCAAGCATGGTGGTGCATGCCTACAATCTCAGTACTTGGGAGGCTGAGACAAGAGGATAGCAGGTTCAAGGTGAGCCTCAGCAATGTTGTAAAGCCTTTTGCAAATTAGTCAGATCCTGTATTTAAAAAAAAAAAAAAAAGGACTGGAGATGTATCACAGAGGCAGAATTCCCCTGATTTCAATCCTAGTATCACAAAAAAATAAATAATAAAATAAAATAAAACCTGTATCTCCTACTACTGACATTTGTTGGAATCTCAAAGAATTGCTGTAATTCTCACATTCTACACCACACAAATATGTGAATGACTGTCTCCTCTAGTTTGGATCATAATGTATTATCTGGGTCAGAGTCATTCTTATTTCCCAGTGCCTTATATTTGCCAGGGGAATTAGAGTCACAAAATTATTCAAAAGGCTCATAAAACTGTCAATTGGGATAGGGTAGGAACTCAACACTAAACTCAAAACTATTTTTGTGATTCCTTTGTCTTCACCTATACACTTATTTCATACCTTGTTTCCATGGTTTTTATCTTTTAGTGAATGCTAAAATTTAAATGAAGGGTAATACATGTAAATATGACTGGAATAATAAAATATATCTAAATCAGTTTCAATCTCAAGTAAGAATCAAACACTTCCTCCTCACACACACATACAAAATTATAAAGATAGATATGGTTTGTAACTAGAATAGGTTCCTTCTGGAATTTAATACATTTTTATATAATAGACATCTTTCAATATATCATAAAAATTTATACCTTGATGAACAATTTAATAATCTTATTCATGTTCATTCATACTACTAGATTTGATCATATTTAAGTATCATAATAAATTTATAGTAGTAAAAATTGCAACCAATTATGTTAATATAATGTTGGTGGTATGGGGGTGTTTGTGTAAAGAGGTCTATTTATGGAAAATACTTTTTTTTTCTTATCTGTTAGGAAAAAAGTCAGTATTGTCAAAAATATTTTTTTTCTGTTCAGTATTTCCCCAGCATCAATTTACTTACCAGAATATATCTTTGCCAATAAAATAAATAGAAATTTCCCTTGGAAAAAATGTAGTATTTACTAATGTAGCATCAAGTTGACCCATTTGAGAAAGAGAAAAACAAAGTTTAAAATAGTTTCAAATTTTGAATATATGTGAGAAGAAATTGAAGGTTTAAGAAAAACAGGTTACAAGGTTTAAGATCTTGAGAAATCCTCCAAAACATTTTCTTTATTATTGGAAACTTACTTTTAATGCATTTTCAGAGAAGAAAATAAATTTAGTGATAGTATTCCAAGTGTCGATTTCAGGAAATGCCAGGATATGTTTATAACATATCCATATGCTGTTGTATCACTTTGAATCTATGATGTGTAATTACAATGCACCAAAGTATAAAAGAAAGTTCTTTGTCTTTCTACATAAATGATTGACCAAAATAAGGCTGCTGATTCAGCATGGTCATATCTAGGTTGACTAACTTCAATGTCATGTTATAGTAAACATATTTATTATTTACTAAGAAAATGTCACTTCAGTAACTTGTGTTAAGTTTTAAAATAAGTCCTGTCAAAATAATATGACAGCCAGGCGTGGTGGTGCACACTTGTAATCCCAGTACTTGGTAGGCTGAGACACGAGGATCTGGGTTCGCTGTCAGATGCAGCTACTTAGTGAGGCACTCCACAATTTAGTGAGACCCTGTTTCAAAATAAAGAATAAAAAATAGGACTGAGGGTGTAGCTTGGAGGTAGAATGCCCCTGAGTTCAATTCCCAGTACCACAAAAATAAATAAATAAATAAATAAATAATAATAATAATAATAATAATACGACATTGTTTCAAGTTAATACTTCATAAGTCTTAGTGCAAAGTTAGGTGAAAACATGTCCATTAAAAGTGAGATATTAATATTAAAATAATGTATTAAATAGTTTATAATCTTGAGATGTCTGTTATGAAAATACACTATGGAAGCCTGGTGTGGTGGTGCACACTTGTAATCCCAGTACTTGAGAGGCCGAGACTGGAGGATCCCAGTTTTCAGGCAGTCTCAGCTACTTATTGAGGCCTTCTGCAACTTAGTGAGACTCTGTTTCAAAATAAAGACTAAGTCAACTTCTTTGCTTATCAAGGGTCTCTGCTTTTTCATCTGGAGACCCTCTTATGCCCCATTTTTTCCCTAGCATCTGCATATTAGGGAGAACATATGCTTTTTTACTCTTTGTAACTGGCTAATCTCGCTAACGGAAGGAGATGGACAAGGTGGAGGGGGACACCATAATGCACACGATGTACTTACACAATCATAAACTGAACTTGAGAAGGAGGGAGGGTGAGGGATCGGAGTGGGAATTGGGGAAGGGGTTAAATGAAAAATGTGTGCACATATGTCATTATCAACTTGTACCTAATAAAGATATATGCTTACAATGCACAAATTATTACAAGAAAAAATAAAATAAAGACTAAAAAATAGGGCTGGGGATGTAGTTCAGAGGTATAATGCCTCTGGATTCAATACTGAAAAAAAAAAAAAAAAAGAAAAAAGAAAAAAACGCAATAAGTTTTTGTAACCTAATTCTTAAAGCATATTTTAATATATTGTTTTCATCAATATTGATATCTACCTAGTACTTCAATTTTCAAATATATTTGATAAATTTAATGAATTTTAAGTCAACATTATTACATTATTTATTCAAGAACAAGAAAGTATTATTCATTAATGGACTCAGTATTTATAAACTCTGCATATGGTTAATAATTATCGGTCCATCGGTCCAAGTAACAAAAACCAAACAAGAAAAGAGAAGTCAATGATTTCTTGTTTTAAATAAATCTTAAGTACACACATGTACATACACACGAGTAACCAAAAGGTAATAGTAACAATAAAATAAATCTCTATGCCAGAGGACCTATGTTAAAAACAGAGAGAGAGATAAAGAGAAAGAGAAGTAGATGCCATTTCCTAAATAATAGCTATTACCTAGCAAAAAATGGGGAAAAATAGAATATCTTTGTTGAGATCTATTTATTAGCACTACTTAGCTCAAATTAATTTATATATTATGGGAATAAATAAAAGGTTTTGCTCATTATTAGAATATTTTTCTCTAATAACAACATTCTAGTTTTGACCATTTGTAACTATGTTTATTGTATTTACCAATACATTAATAATAATCAATTAACGATTTATAAAGAATAAAATATTATAGGATACATTGTCATGGTTTGGATATAGAATGTCCTCCAAAGAGCTCATATATTAATGTTCATAGTAGATAAAATTAAATCATGAGGGTTGTAATCTCATCACTGGATAAATCCACTATAATGGATTTACTAGGTGGTAACCTATGAAGGTTGACTGTGGATGGAGGAGGTGGGTCCCTGGGAGTGTTATTTTAGGGACTATGCCTGTGTTCTTGAACCCCCTTCCTTGCTAGCTTTCTCTTGCTTTTGTCCTCCTTAATGAGAGAGTTTGAGACTTTATCTCTCCCTTTCTCTGCTCTCTGCCCCATGACCAGATCTGCAGACCTGGCCTGTCATTATAAATCCCTGGAATCTGCAGATCTGTGAGCAAATAATTCTTCCTTCCTCTAGGTTGTGTGGTCAGGGTTGTTTGAGTCACAGGATTGAGGATGCTGAGTGAAACACACATGAGGATACTTACTGTTTACAAGGAGTGTAAAGGAGTTGAACAGTGTCTTTTTAGTTTCATATTGCTGTCAGCCACCAACCTTCTCGGTGTTTTCATCAGTCATTAACATTTCTGGTCCAGGGTCAGTGACTTGAATGCCATGGATGAGAGCATTGTCTTGCATATATACAATAATCAACTTTCCTACTTCCATTTTTGCCCACATACAGGCAAGCTGATAAGATGCTTGGGTGCTGCATTGGCATGAGTGGTAGTTTCAAACCAATGTCCCTCTACCTTAACATATAAATCCTCAAACCAATTTGTACACACCGAAGGAAGGAAGGAAGGAAGGAAGGAAGGAAGGAAGGAAGGAAGGAAGGAAGGAAGGAAGGAAGGAAGGAAGGAAGGAAGGAAGGAAAAAATAATCCAGTGTCCTATATTTGCATTCTCAAGTCATTTTCAGATCAGTTTTTAGGAGATTTATTCTGCTGTTTTCAGAAGTCTCCTTATGTGAGGAATAACTTTCTCAGATTCTCTTGAGTTTTATGTGTTGTATTCAGTCTCAAGATCTGAGCCAACTTTTTAGAAGGGTTTCTGTTTTCCCCTATTCATGGCTATGCACAGTCTATTCTGTGGCTTGGTGCTACTTGGTGTTAAAGCTCGGTTTTCCTCTGTGCCTGACCTTTCCTCAGGACTGCTTGCTCAGTTTTGCTTTGGTTCCCATCAAATGTCAGTAACCTTTCAAAAAATTCTTGTTTGGTTTGCGGAAGTTAGCCACAGGATGTATCATTTACTTTATCCAAGGTACCTAATTGATATATGCAGAATTTTTTCTTTGCTCTTTCCAATGATTTTGATATTTTAAGAGTTTAATTTTCTGGTTTGCAATCAAAATGAAATAACACATATTGTAATAGGCATATTTTAAGTTTTGTCACTGCATAATTGTGATGGTGACTTTTATGTGTCAACTTGATTGGAAAAGAGGGTGCCCAGATATTTAGACTCTATTGCAGATGTGTCTATGAGGAGTTTCTGATTAAGAATGACTGACTTGCCAGGCGTGGTGGCGCACGCTTGTAATCCCAGCATTCGGGAGGCTGAGACCGGAGGATCCGGGTTCGCGGCCAGCCTCAGCTACCTAGTGAGGCACTCCGCAACTTAGTGAGACTCGGTTTCAAAATAAAGAATAAAAAAATAGGGCTGGGGGTGTAGCTCGGAGGTAGAACGCCCCTGAGTTCAATCCCTAGTACTGAAAAAAAAAAAAAAAAAAAATAGAATGACTGACTTGACTGCCTTTCAAATGGATTATCTATTTTTTTTTCCTACCACTGCCTTTTTTTTTCTTGGTCTCAAACTTGTGGGTCTACAGACTGGACATACACCAGAACGTCTGAGTCTTGTGTCTTTGGACTTGGTTAGGACATTCAACATTGGTTCTCTGGATCTTCAGCTTACCAAATGCAGATCTTGTTGCTTCCACACATTGAGAAGCAGTTACTTATAGTTAATTCCATGTCTCTATACATGCAAGTTTTCTCTATCCAAATTTTATATATGTAAAATTTGTTGGGGTTCCAGTCAGGGATCAGCTGTAGTTGCAAGCAGTGAGGTCACCAGGATGAAGAAAATATACATATATTTCTGTTTCTGGAAACTCTAATTTGACAATATTCCTTTTATACTTAATATTGTTAGTCAATTTTTTTCCAATTTTAATATTTACTTTATGTCATATTTGCAAACTTACTTTAAAACTTTAACAGAATTAAACTTAATAAAAGGTATAGATATAAATTTGGTACTGAGTTGAAACTATTTAGAGACCAAAATCAAGGAAGTTAAAAATCATGAAGATATGAGTTCAGAAGTCCTTAGTTACAACATTTTATATCTGATTTAAAAAATATATATATGTGTATTTGTGTGCATGAACTTAACTTAGACCTTAAATAAAGATGTATTATATCTCTGAAAGCCCAGAACCTTAGACATCTACTAATAGCATGTAGCTACTTCAGAATCATGAAGTGAGTATCCCATCAGGGTTCATACAGATTTATGGAATCTTATAGTATGTATTCTGATCATTTACTATTCCTAAGATTGCATGGATATTTCCTTAATGGTTTATTACTTTATTTACTTACAAATAATGTTGTATTATTCTCTTGTTGTAGTTTCAATGTTGTGTCACCCCAAAATTTGTAAGTTGGGATCATAATTTCCACTGTGATGTTATTAAGAGATATTAGGTAAGAAGAATAAGATTAGTGAACTTATCCGGGGGCCTAAGGGAGATTTTTTTGCCCCTTCAAACTTTCGAGGACACAGACAAAAGAAGTCATCTATCAGGATGCAGTCCCTAACCAGAACTGAATCTGCTGGCACTTTGAACATAGAATTCCCAAGGTCCATAACTGTGATAAATAAAATTCCAATGTGTGTATAAGCCATTCAGCTTACGATATCAGCTTTATTAGAATTAAACACTCTATATAGAAATGAAAATCAGATAATAAATTACATTGGAGTTCACATATATTTTATCTGAAACATACATATTTTAACCAGAATTTTCTCTTTCCCTATTCCTTATGTTTTACCATGTGATAAGATGTTCACTATGTTAAAACAGTTATTAAGATGTTAAAAATTTAACTCAATTTTAGAATTATTTCCTGATTTAATATATTACATACCTATAGTGACATTACCATAGAAAATATATTTGCAAAATTTGTACCTCATTTGGCATATCTTATCAATAAACCTCAGTTATTTGCATTTTTAAAGAGTACAGCATTTGCTTTGCAGAAATATAATTCTAGAGTCTTTATTTGGCATTACTAAAGTAATTATTGCATCTTATATTTATTATCAATATTCATAAAACCATGAATAAAATTATTTCTCATGCTAATTCACTTGTAACATAAGCTTCTATTTAGTTTTTAGTTGATAACGAGAAAATAAGTAAATGTATTCATTAGGAATTAGGAATAAGAACATTTCAAAAACAGCAAGGAGAAATGCATGAGATTAATCCCTTCCTGAAGAAACAGATCAGCAAAAATGTATTCATAAGATAAAATAAAGACCTATGACCTTTGTTCAGAACTTTATATTATCTTATGACTATTTTATTTACTATTTCTTCCAATATCTGAAAATGATCCCTACACAGTTTTCTTCCACATATAGCTGTTTATATTGACAATATACCACATAAATATTAATCAATCTCATTGTCATCTCCTCTGTCAAATCTAGTGCATTAATTCCTAGGTATCATTTCACTTGAAGTGGTCTTCCTCACTTATCAGCATGTGTTTGGAGCCAAATTGTGAGTTCCTTTGCCTCTGCAATATTGAAAGCTCATTTCAAGGTTGAGTCTTCATTGATATAAAAAATTTGGAGGAGAGCACCTGTACTGACCCATCATAAACATATTGCCAAGGACATATTCAGATGAGTTGTGAGTTGTTACAGCAAT
Organism: Graphiurus murinus; assembly: GCA_004027655.1. Lineage (NCBI taxonomy): Eukaryota > Metazoa > Chordata > Mammalia > Rodentia > Gliridae > Graphiurus > Graphiurus murinus. The sequence goes on along the minus strand of PVLC010007729.1, from coordinate 41,730 downwards.
ATAGCTTTACCACTTCTGGTTTACACAGCTTCTTATGTATTTTTCTTATGTTTATATTATGATGTAGAATCTATAAATATAAAAATGAAGACCATGTTTCTGCTTTAAAAAAAGGTAAATAAAATGCATTTATATAACTGATTTATTCTGTAATTAAGTAAACAAAATAACAGAATAATAGAACTATATCAAGAGAATAAAATTAAGCTAACTAAAAGAGTAGTAATATGGCTTCATAGAAGAAGTGATGTTCAGATTAGACCCAGGGAGATAAATAGGAATTTATGAAATGAGGAAGAATAGAAAAGCACTTGGGGGCGTAGGGGGAAGCCCACAATATACACACAATATTGTCAGCAAATAGGGTGTGTTTAGGTTCTACAACACATATGGGGTGTTAGGGGTCCAGTCAGGGGCCAGATGTGGTTGCAAGCAGTGAGATCACCAGGATGAAGAAACACACACAGAGCAGCCATTCCGAGGAGAACAAACAGCAACTCTGTTCTCAGTCTTGTCCCTTATACAGGGTTCCAGGCAAAATGCACATGTCCATGTCAGCATGTACTTGCTCATGTGTGGTACATCTTTGGCATGGATGTGTGTACACATATATGGTGCACTTCCATGTTAGCATGATGTGCAAATGCACATTTTTTTACCGAGTCATACCCCATACAATTGGGCCTGTGGGAGCCTGGTGAGGCCCTGTCTGTGCTGCAGGCCTGTACTCCCTCTGGGCCCTACATGGGGCTATACACAATTGTGTCATTCATCTTGACATTTGTGTAATGTTCCAGATTTTAGAAGGAAACACTTCAAGCAAAAATATTATGTAGAATAGCTCAATTAATTCAGGAAATATAAGCATATAAGACTTTTACTCATGAGAAACTTTTACTGCAATTTGTATATCCTTTATTTCCCCATTTTAATATTTTAAGCATTAAAAGTATTATAGCAGGGTATGGTGGCTCACGCTGATAATTCCAATATTTAGGCAGCTGAGACAGGAAGACCACAGGTTTAAGACTAGTTTGTTATAACCTAGCAAGACCCTATTTTAAAGTAAATAAATAAAAATAAAAATGGCTGGGGCTGTAGCTCAGTGATAACAGACCCTGAATTTAACCTCCAGTATCACAACCCCCCCAAAATTTTATTTGCCCACAGATGTGCACTTTTTCCCAAACAATCATGCAGAAATGTACTGATTTATCTTCATTTGAATATTAAAATGAAACTGGAACCTTATAGAACTGTAATATTTTAATCTTCATACTTGCCCAAGTTGTGGCTTGATAAAATAGTTATGTTTTAATTCTATTTGTAACTCTATAAATCATACATCTATTTTTATGTTTTTCATTGATTTGAGATAATGTGCTATGTTATAAAAAACTTAAGGCACTTATGAAATTATTAAACCATCAATTTCTATTCATTAGCCCCCAAGTTTCCTACGGCCCTAGTAACCCCTCTCTCATATTCTTAGATCTGGGAGGATTGTGTTCTGTGCTGATTGCTACATTTCCTAAATAATGTTACTTTATTTTTGCTTCATGAACCTGTCTCAAATGTTAGCAAGTTTTATACTCTAAATATGTATGACTTATGGTGTATCAAGTATATATCAATACAAGTGTATTTAAAAATAAAAAAAGACATGCACACTTTTTTACCTTAAGAAATACATAGTCAGCCGGGCATGGTGGCATACAATTGTAATCCCAGCATTTGGGAGGCTGAGACCAGAGGATCTGGGTTCGCGGCCAGTCTCAGCTACCTAGTGAGGCCCTCTGCAACTTAGTGAGACCGTGTTTCAAAATAAAGAACAAAAAATAGGGCTGGGGGTATAGCTTGGAGGTAGAATGCCCCTGAGTTCAATCCCCAGTGCCGTAAAAAAAAAAAAAAAAAAAAAAAAAAAGAAATATATAATCAAGTAGGAATATAAAAATAATCCAGTGACTATTATGCAACAGGGTATGTTATTATAGAATTATTATAGAATTATGGAGATAAAAGAGAAGATAGGTAGGTCAGTATAGTGTCTCTAAATTATTGTGATGTTTAGCATTATCAAATACAAAGAATGTCAAAGTAATCATCTACAGTAATCAATTATTCAGAAACAAAGTATTTTATTATCCTAAAATATTTTATTTCCCTTCTGTCTACATTTTCCCAACTTTACTCTTTTTACATTACCCTATTAAACATTGTGAATTCATAATTTATACACTACATATTGTGAAACGTGAACATTTCCTTAACTTAGTATACATTATGAATTCACAATGTTTAGTTTCTTTACTTCCAGGAAATAATTTGCTGTAATTTGCCTCCAGGTATCCACATCCAGATGGTGACTTCTTTGTCCCCACTCCTCTTTCAAAATCATCCAGCTAAAGGTAGATAACCTTATTCTTGATTTGGAATATAACGATAATTCTTGTTTATAAACTTTCGAATCTCAATAAATCTTACACAAAATAGCCAGATTCATTAAACTAAAATGTCGCTCGTTTTAAGTGGTTTCTTAATCAGTAAGTAATGATTTAAGACTAAATTATTTGTGACCAGAGTTCTACATAAATTGGTTGAACACATCATTTCCTTTTAAGAAACTTAGATTTGTTAATATTGTAATTTTTCTTTTTTGAAATTTATACTATCTTTTATCTCCATTTGTATTATGTTCCACTATACCAAAGCTCCATTCGTTACAACCATCAAATTCAACTAAATGTTTGATGTAGCATACTTGTAAAGAAGTTCTTTATCAAGGAGGAGACCATGAAGTGTGATGAGAAAAGATGATGGTGATCTGCTTACTTTTGTTCCCTGGGTTTCTCATTCACTAAGAACTTGAGAAATTGAGCTAAAACTTCAATTAATAATCCTTCACTAAAATATCTCTATGTATTAGTTTATTTTACAGTTTTGTTCTTTGATTAACTAACACTTTCTGAAACATTTTGGTCACAGATATAAGCTAGAGACAGATATAAGCACAAGACCCTGAAATTAAAGGATAATGATATAATTGGATGCAGTTTGTGAGATTTTACCCTTGATGACTTAGAGTAGCTTAATGAGAATGCCTCAACATGTGTTAAGATTAAAGCAACTTAAAGTCATTTCACAAACTCTCATAATCACATTTTGTTGTTCCTCTAAGAAAAAGGTATTTCAGTGAATTTTCATTTTATACATTTTTTTACATAAGTTTTGTTTATACTAAAAATATACCTTTTGAACTACTAGAAAAACAATCAACTTCAAATTTAATGTCCAAATGCCTGGCTAGGAAGAAACATACACACATATTCCTAATGTATATAATTTCAAACAATTTATATAAATAAAATTCAGTTAAGCTTAGTATTAGGACTAAAATATTATAGTATAAAATGTGCCAATAATGCTGTCATTTCACTGCAGATTTCCACACTCAGATAGTGAGTCTTGTGTCCCAACCCATCTTTCCAAGTTATGTAGGTACAGTTAGCTCACACTCTCCCCACTTGCCTAACACACACACACACACACACACACACACACACACAAACACACACACACACACCTCTTGCAGAGGACACTGGAGCTCACATGATATCAAAAGAACTGTCTAATGGGTTGTTGCTCAAGTTTAAAGGTCTTTATTAGAAATCCAACTTAAATTGCTTAAAATAAATAAATACATACCTTTCAGCAAATGATAAAACTGAATAATTATTCACAAAATGATTATGATTAATAATAAAATTGTATGTTTGATTCAACAATTATTGTTAAGATATAAGTTTTTTATGTGCACTGGAGTTAAAAGCACCAAATAAAGAAATAATATTAAAACTGAAGAAAAGTAGACTACACTCATTATGTAATTTAAAAGAAAAAGAAAAAAGATGCTACCCAAAATTTGAAATGTGGAAAGATTTGATATCAGATTTAAAAAATAATATCTAAAAATTGGGAGTGCATAATAAAGTTTAACATAATTTAATAAAGTTTGAAAAAACATTAAATTATAAAATTTTCTAGGAATATTTCACTCATGGAACAAAGTGGATCTTCATTTAACCAGGATCAAAAAGATTTTACAAGAAGCAAGTGGTTACCCCCATACTCACACAGGAGCACACAACCATACATTTTTAAAATTGAAACCAATTTTTAAATAATTCTAGAAGAGTGACCTAAATTGGGGCTTAAGTAAAAGATAAACAAATATTTTACTGTGGAAAATAATATATTTTAATAGCTATTAATATTTTTATTAATTTCCATTTAAAATTTTATTAAAATATTAATGTAATTGCTATTAATATTTCAGTATTAATATAAGATGAACAAACATGTTGAAATATCAGAGATATTAAATACTAGATAAATATAATCCATCAGGCTAGTAATTAACTTTAAGTATTCTCCTGTCCTTAGAAAGTTTCAATGTGTAAAATTAGAAGCATATTTGGTAAAATAGATTAAGCATGTTTATTAGATTATACCCAAAACTACCAATAGAAGACAAAAAATAATTCCTTAACTGATAGAAGTAAATAGGTTGAGTCATTAAAAACTCCATATTTTTAAAGGAAGCCAATAAAGTGTATGTGTGTGTGTGTGTGTGTATATATCTCCAATATTAAGATATACAACCTGAGTTGTTACATATTAACAATAATTGTTGAGTCAAACATACAATTTTATTATTACTCATTATCATTTTGTGAATATATTCTTTAGTTTTATCATTTGTTGAAATGTATGCATTAACTTTCTTTATTTTAAGCAATTTAATACATATCCATCTAAACATAAATATTAAATAAAAGTGAATGAAGCCGGGTGTGGTGGTGCATGCTTGTAATCCCAGCATTTGGGAGGCTGAGACCGGAGGATCTGGGTTCGCAGCCAGGCTCAGCTACCTAGTGAGGCACTCCGCAACTTAGTTAGACCCTGTTTCAAAATAAAGAATAAAAAAAAAAAAAAAAAAAAGTAGGGCTGGTGGCCTGGGGGTGTAGCTTGGAGGTAGAATGCCCCTGAGTTCAATCCCCAGTACTGCAAAATAAAAGTGAATGAACTAAACTATCCAAATGAAAGTCAAAGAAAACAAAATCAATCTGTTCTACAAAACGATGAACAAAAAATCAAACAAAATAAAACCATCTAAATGATCATTAAAAAAAGATACATATTGTTTCTCATGCTCCATCCCAGAATCTCTGGCTCAGTAAAGAAAAGGCACCACAGTCCCCCCAATTATGGCTTGATTTTAGCTGGGCATGGAGCTCCCAATATTTGGTAGGTTAAGACAGGAAGATCACAGGTTCAAGGCCAGCCTCTGCAATTTAAAACCTCAGCATCTTAGTAAGGCTTTGTTTCAATAAAAAAGGGGATGGGGATATGGCCAAGAGGTGAACTACTTCTAGTTTAGTCCTCAGTACCCCCCCAAAAATCAGGAGAAGGCAAAGATGTTTTGTAGAGATGAAGCAAAGGATTAGACTTAAATATTTCAAGGAACTTGCCCCACTTGCTGGATTTGAGGGTGGCTACAAGCCAAAACGTTTAGTAATCACCCTCTAGAAGCTGAGAAGAAGAGCTCCCAATATTTAGCAAAGAAAAAGGAACCTCGGTTCTAAAACATCATGGAATTGACAACCTGAGTGAATTTGGAAGCAGATTCTCCAGACAGGGAAACAAACACCTTGATTTCAGCAGTAGACTAGAATAGAAAACCAGCTGATACATGCTGAGTCTGTACTTCTGCCCCACAAGACCTGTGGGATACATATAAGTCACTAAATCTGTCATTATTTCCAAGACCAAAACAGAAGCTAATACAGACATTGGAGAATGCATTCATTTCTTTTAGTAAACACTACTTGGCTCAGAATTGGGTCAGGCCATTGGGGAATCCAAATGTGGATATTTCAAGGTCTCTATCCTTGCAGAATAAAATAGAAACTAATGAAAATGCCATAATTAAGTATAAAAAGATTATGCTTGGAGCACTGTACAAAATATGTTTTTTGAGAATTGGTTTTGGTCATTAAACCTTAAGCGGTCTTGTTTTAACTATTTAAAAAGAGATACATATAAAAAATGGTCAGAAAGAAAAAAAATCTAAATTACTGAAAAATGTGTATTAAAGAAGGATACATTATTGATAGATCTGACTACTATTCTAGAGAAAATGTACTTAAAGTTAAAACTAAAAATTATATTTAAATTACATTATTAGCTAATGTTAATTCTCAGAATAAAAACTGTATATGCTTATACAGTACTTATACTCTGCCATTCTTCCAAGTGCTTTATATATTGTTATGTTCTGTAGAAAGAAGAAGATGAGAAAGGATTCAAGCTCTGATCATTTCATTGGTAGGTCCAGATCTAGTGCAGTAAGAGCAAGAAGTAGAAAATAAAGACAAGGAAAGAGGCAATTAAATGTGATGTGATATGTTACTCTGTTGGCTAACAAATACTGCACAACAAATAAAACCAGATCAGTGGGTTGCTCAGCATTTGTTTGGCTCCAAATGCAGAATTCTGTAGAAGGGCCAAAGGGTTAACAAAATTGGATGAACACAATTATAAAGGGGCAAAATATGGCCATAATGATGAAGTGAAACCATTCAGAAGACATCACCACCTTCAATATATAATAAAGCTTCAAAATATTCAAGAAATAAACAAATCCAGAAATTATAGTGAGACATATTCTTTTCATAATTAAAAGATAAAGAAAATTGAAAAAATATAGAATAGAGCAACTATCTCAACTGCTTGCACTACTTGCCACTAATAAAAATCTACATCTAGAAATTACAATGTAAAAACTATTTTCACAGATTTACATATCAGGTTCAAGAAGACAACACAATTGACAAATACAGTCTTAAAAAGCACTCTAAAACTTTTTAAAGGTCTGGAAATCGAGAAAAAAAATTATCTCTGACCACAGCAAAATAAAATTAGATATCAAGAACAAAAATTAAACTCTGAAAATCCATAAATAATTAAAATTCAGGGGAGTTTGGGAGGGTATCTCAGTAATACAACACTTGACTTACATGCATGAGGCCCTGTATTTATACCCATCACTACTTAAAAAGGTAAAAAAAATATATTAAAAGCATTCTTCTAAATGCCCTTTTCAAAAGTGTTTTATCAAGTTCCTCAGCTGGCTCACATCCAAGAAATACATTTAGGCATTTCTTCAATATTACAAAGTGAACAGATAAAAACATATGTCTGTGAAGGCAATCAAGATAGAACAATTAATTAGTCAGGCATGGTGGCACATGTCTGTAAATCCAGTACTTGGGAGGCTGAAGCAGGAGGATCACAGGTTCAAGCCAGCCTCAGAAACTTAGTGAGGCTTTCAGCAACTTAGTGAAACTCTGTTTCCAAATAAAAGATAAAAATAGGTCTAGGGATATAGCTCAGAGGTAGAATACCCCTGGGTTCAATGTCTAGCATCACACACAAAAAAAATAGGATAATTATTGAAATCAAAAATTTCTAAGGATTCCGACAAATTTGTATCAGCTATCAATTAAAAAAATCTCTTCCAAAAGAAAATTGAATGAGCCAAACAAAAAATATCTACTCTTAAAAAAATTTGAAAATTTGTCTATAGAACCCTACTTTTATAAATCAGCAAATACAAACTTGTTATAGGTCAAGAATTAATAAAAATTGCATTTAAAAATTATGTTCTATTTCAAAACAAACTATTCTGACTATGTGAAAACTTTTACATATTAGAATATAATATTTCAAAATCATCATGTAATATGGGCATAATTTCTTTACAAAAAATACAAGCTAAGAAATTTGTAAACTAATATTATACTTTAAATTTAAAACTGTGTGCCGAGCGTGGTGGCACACACTTGTAATCCCAGCATTTGGGAGGCTGAGACTGGAGGATCCAGGTTCGCGGCCAACCTCAGCTACCTAGTGAGGCCCTCTGCAACTTAGTGAGATCCTGTTTTAAAATAAAGAATAAAAAATAGGACTGAAGGTGTAGTTCAGAGGTAGAATGCCCCTGAGTTCAATCCCCAGTACCACAAAAAAAATAAATAAATAAAATAAAATAAAAATAAATTTAAAACTGTTATAAAAGTAGTAGCAAAGCACATTTAGTATTTTATAAATAGTAATTTCATAATTTCCAATAGATTTTGATAAGAATCTTTTTTTCTATTTGAATAATTATAAATTTAATTTATCACATCAACTGATTAAAAGGAAAAAAGATTATCATAATGGAAGTAGTATGAACAATAGATTAACTTAAAAATTGTTATAAAAATGCACAGCAAACTAGAAATGGAAACAGTTTGCTCTGATAAAGGATAATTCCTAAAACCAATAGACAACTTAATAGTGAAAGATTTTAGTACATTGTGAATCAAATCAGAAATTAGATATTATCAATATTTCCATTTGACAGTATACTCGAGGGTCTAGTGTGTACAGTTGAATGACAAAAAGAAAAGAAAAATTCACAAACAGGAAATAAAAAAACCAAAATTTATTTTATTCACAAATAATATGATTTTATTGAAAGGAAGAGCAGGTTATATCCTATTAGAACATGTGAGAAAGGAGGACTGTTGCTAGATATAAACTCATTATTTTTTATTTCTATACACAGTAGTATAAATATAAAATATTAAGGAATTAAGTTCAACATTACTTTCTCTTTATGATAAAAATAATAACATTTTATTGGAAGATACTAAACACAAACTAAATTAATGGAAAAAATAGATAGTGGATGCAAGCAGGAAGCACAAAAACAGACCTGTACAAAAAAATTACAAAACAATTGAAAAATGACAGTGGTGGCATTGCAGATCAGTGAGATAAGATAGACTGACAGATACTTAACTGAGTCTGGAGCAAAATTTATCTATAGGGGAAAAAGTGGTCATGATTTATATCAATCACAATCATTGAATAATAATAAATTACAAAATGTAATTAGGAAATAATAGTGGCATTTATCATTGATATTAATTAAGCATATGATATATTAAGTATATCATTATATACAAAAAGTTGGCAATTATACTACTGATATAATTGTACAATGCAATAATAGCAGTATATTAATTTGTTATTATTACTAGCACTCATTGAATTCCTAATTTTGATAACCAATGATATTTGGACTTCTCCTTACAAAGCGAATTGTTTTTTAAATTATCATTATCTTGTACCAGTGAATATTGTAACAGAGAGAGAATAATATGTTCATCAAAGACTATCAAGTGAGCAATTGTGGCAAGACATTTTTATCATTTATAACCATCATGTGCTCAGTTATATCAAACACAGCAATATACCACATAAACTGCTACCTATGCATACAATATAACATATGCAAGAATACTCTTGATATCACTAATATAAACAGAAAAATATGTAAGCAATTCAAATATCAATTCATAGAGGATAAAAACAAAATAAATAGAAATATATTATAGCATTGAGATGAAATTATCTTGAATCAAATGTTTCACACTGATAAGCCTCTTAAACCTTATAGTGAAACAAAAAAGAAAGTTTGAAAACGATATATGTTTACAATGTGGCCTCTATTATGAAGCTTAAGCATATACAAAGTAAAATAATGTTCTTCCTTCAAGATGTACATGTAAAAATCTTCCAATAATGGTAGCTATATAATAAAATTTTTAGATATGGATACCTTTATCAGGTGAAATCAGCAAAGATAATTCTAGCTGTTTGTGTACTATTTAGATTTTATTTTTATAATGGTTTTGTGCCCCATTAAAATTAATATTAAGTGAATCTTTGAATGTGTGTGTGGGGGGGGAGGAACTAAATGTAACTAAGTTGGTTATTCCATCCCTAATATTGTATAACACATTTTAGTTGTATGTATGTATACATGACAAATTTTGTAATATATTTCTTAAACATACACACTAACTAAATTTGCTGCAACTAAATGTGGATTCAATTACAAAATGAATTTTCTGGACTTTAAATAATTTTTTAAATCTTCAGCTTTCCAAAACTTTTTTAAAAATATAATTTGGAGGTTATTTTTCATTCAAATATGTATTTTTAAAAATATTGAGATTTAATTATCAATCATTCATAAAATTTTTATAGAGGTTAATTACTCAAGGAGTAGATAAAAATGGTCTTGAATTCTTTTGGGAGAATTTATTAAAAGTATTTTTGTTTTTATTTTTTAGTTCTAAGAATTGAACCAGGTCCTCAGACATGTTAGGCAAGCACTCTACCACTGAGCTACATTCTCAGAATAAGTGTCATCATTTTTGCCATCAACTATACATTCTCAAGAAAAATAAGATGAAATATTGATAATATTGACACATCTGTACTTTTTAAATGTTAACCATAATATATACTTTATATATCACTAAAGGCAATATTTATCATAATTAAATTTAATTTTATTTGGTAAGAAAAATTATATAACAAGAAATGTTTTGCATGACTATTATAAATATAGAAACACTACTAACCATAGGAACGTTAACTTACCCATCCAAAGAACAGTGATATTGAATGTAAATTTTAAATGATGAATACTTCTTAAAATAACTGTTAGGAATATTATTAGTAATAGAATCAATTTAATACTTCTAATGCAAAAAAAAATAAAAAGCCACCCTAAAGCAATTGGAAATATATTATCCCCACAATTTACTCTACCCATGTGTAATGAAGCTAAAACAACAGGAAACCAAAACAGGTTAGTCACTAGAGACCTGAACAAAGTGGAGTTCTCTAAATATATAAAAAATGCAAATTTTGCAACAGCTCCTGAATTTGTCTTTATTTCTTAACCACTGAATTTTCAATTGTGCTCTTGGCAGAGTAGCTGTAAGTCCCTGACTCCCATTGCAAACAGAGCATATCTACTTTTTTTTTTTTTCTCATTATATAGTTTTATAATTGTCTTTGAAGTAAGATTGTTTTTAAAAACTGATATTCATGACTAAACATACATACACAGTAGTAGCTGAAAAATCAACTTCCTGCCTTCACAGATTGTATAGCTATAGTGAGTATATCAGATAAATATGTGAAATATCATATGGATATACATATATTTATGCATGTGCACATACATATGTTTGTATCTATAATTTACATTTGAAGATATTCTAAAAGGTAATCTATTCAAAAAAGAAATGAGCCAAATTTCTCACTTAAAGAACTGTGCTTATATATACTGATTTATGTAATATGCATACATTATATATATATATACATATATATACATATGTATGTACACTACTTACTCTCAGGACATAGCCAAAATTACTATTAATGTACTTGTTAAGTGTTTATAAGTAATTGCCACCTTAAGTTTAAGAAGATATAATAGTTTTCTCTACAAAAAGGTTATTTGAATTATATTTGTTAAAAGAATAGTCTTTTTCTCCTTAACCCCCTTGAATATTCTAAACTTTCTTTTGCCTATTCATATTCCTTTTGCCTATTTCATATTCCTTTCATTTAATAACCATATTGTAAACATTCTTTAGAACTATTTGGTTAATACATTTTCTGCCCCTATCATTCACATTGTTGTGGTTATTAGTACTGTGAATGTCTTTGAAAACACTTGGGGATCAATGCTATATGAAGATTACAGATATTTATGTTGCTCTTGTTAATGGCTGACCACAAGATCCTTGTTTTGGGAATGTTAGTATATTAGTATATAGACTAGGGATTAGTATATATATATTAGGCACATATCATATATTTTAATGCTTTAGTGCTATAGTTGTTGTAATTTACTTCTCCTTCTCTGGAATCTAGGGTGACATTATGAGTTCATGAAGCAGAATCTTTATGGCACAGCTACACTCCCAAAACAACTAAGAGGTAATGCACGTTGATACTCTCAACCAGCACCTAGGAATTAGAAGGGAAACATTTCACAGAAAAAGATATAATTCAAAGAACACCGATAACATAAGAAAAAGGCCACAAAACCGACAATAAACAACCATAACTCCATAGCAATGGAATTTACAGAAACACTGGAGGGAGAACTCAGAAGTTTGTTTATTACATTGATCAATGTTCTAAAAGAAAATCTGAGAAATGAACTCAGAATAAGCAGAATGTGAAAGAATATGTCAGTAAAAAAATATAAACTGTAAAAACTTAACAGAAATACTGAATGAAATAAAAGATAAATCAATTAAATTTAATAGAAAATATCATCAACAGACTAGACTAACATGAACAAGAGAATCTTACTCTTAGAATGCAGTATATTTAATCTTGAATACACTGTCAGTAATATAGAAAATATGAGACCATTATCAGAACATTCAAGAGTATCTGGGTCAGCTGGGCATGGTGGTTGTCATCCCAGTACTCAGGAAGCTGAGACAAGACAATTATGGTTTTGCAGGTAGCCTCAGCAACTTAATGAGGCCCTCTGCTACTGGGTGAGATTCTGCCTCAAATTAAAAAATAAAAGAGAGTTGGGTGTAGCTCAGTGGTAGAATGCCGCTGGATTCAATCCCCATTATCACACATATACAATAAAAGAGAAAATAAAAGCTTGAAATTCAAGGGATTCAGTACATAAAATGATTTCTCATTGACTGAAAATGTTTCAAACTTTTCAATATTTGATATGAAGTATACATATCCTAGAACTAGTTAAATGTCCTAGATTAAATAACAATGGTAGGTTTAAAAGTCATATACTAACATATTAGGAAATAAATGTTTTTTACCATGATATAAACACTAAAATAAAAACTGGAAAAATAAGATAAATTTTTTGCTCTCTGATGGTTTTGAGTCTTTACACATGACTGATTTATCTCCCAAGGACTATGTAGTAAGCTGAAATGCTAATTAAACCAATAAGATATTTTACAACTTTTTCCAGTTGACCCATATGTATCTAGATAATGTGACTTTTTTATATGCTATCGTTAAGACACATGTTTTATATGTTGATATAATTTATATGTACAATTTAATAAATCATACTTTTTTCCTCCAAAGACATTATTTTACTTAGTGATCTTTGAGTAATTTTAGTATTTCCTGAAATAATGGCATAAAATAGTATTAATGAAGTTACATTATCAGACATTAAAATATTTCACTCTATCAAAATGACAGATAGCTCAGATTATTTATTCAATATACATTAGCTCTTATTTTAGCAACAAAGTAATGCAATATTAATTAATTGTTCTTAATTCCCTCATTGACTACAAGTGATTCTAAAATATTCAATGTCTATACTTCATAAATGGCTTTAATCTCATCTATGATTGAACATTCTGACAAATAAGGAAATGATTATGATCATTTGCAGCTGAACTAAAAAGCTTGTCTTTTACTTTTATGTTTTAGGGCTGGTCATATTTCCAAAAGCCTGCTTCCTTCATAAGGCCAAATAATGGTTTAACTTCTCAGACTCTAGGCCAGCACTTCAATGTACAGGCATAGGCATAGAATTCAATATATAAAAATTCTCTTTAGAAGATCCATATAAATAATTTATTAAATGCATTAATTTGCTAATGCCATTAAGATATTCAATTTGTTAAAATATGTAAAAATAAAAAAGGGTAAAACATTACAGCCGTTTGACTCAGGATTTGTGCATACCAAATGAAGTCCTATGGAAATACTTGGTTTGAGTTAAACATTCTAAGCTGTCATGTGAAGCTTGATATGGTAGAGCATGCAGTAATAGTAGTTGATCCTTTGGCAGCAGTAGCAGTTGGAAGAGAACACAGCTGTCACCAGGAAAAATAAACTACATCTAGGAATAACTACCATTAGTGTAAAATTTTATGGATAATTAAAACATGGATACATTAAATAATCATGTTTTATGAAATTTAGTGACTACTCTATGGTCATCGACATACACAGGTGGGATGTACATTTAGCCAGAGTACAAAGAATGTTTTCACCACATAGATTTCTCAGCAATGTCATTAAACTCATTAATTGCACTTAATTTCATCAAAGTAGCCGTTCGATTATTGAACATCAAAAACACTTAGAATATACTGTTTTAAAAAAAAACAATGAATTCAAAATACTCAATATGATGATTTAGAGGGATATTTATGAGAAAAATAGAAGTGAGCTTTAAAAATGTTGTATGTATTTCCCACAGTGGATATTATCCAGATTTATTTTCATGCTATCATTGTGATAAAATAATCCATACGAATAAAGTATTATTGTGTATTTCAAATTGTTTAAAGATGGAGTTAGTGCTATTAAATTTTTTCACTTCTTACCTGAAATTTTTATAAAAAATACCCATCAGTATGTCCTAAACTTGATTTATGTATGTATTATCATTGGTGGGTCTTCGGAGACCCTCTTATGTGGCTCTATGGCTCATAAATCTTAAGGCAATTGAGACCATTCACCAAAAACTGCATGTATTCATCTTCTCACAGAAAATATACCTGGCAAAGTAACCCATTTTATGCTTTTCTTATTTTTCTCATGAAGGTTGTACCATAAACAGATAAACATTTTCTTACTAAGATAATAATGTTTTCAAATGTGAATATTTTGTAATTTTAAATATTGTTAAAATATTTGTTATAATTTATTTGAAAATGTTATTTTATCTAAATATTATCATGAATAGTATTTAAAAAGAACATTTGGATCAAATTTCATATATTTCCTACCAGTTCAAAAGTCTAGGGAAAAAATACATCTTCCTGTACTTTGAATCACCAGGTTTAGTTATATATACAAGACATTAACAAAATTAAAATATCATAAAATAGATTCTCAAAATCCTTTTATAATGAATATATAATAAAAATAGAGCTGTTAAATTTTTAAGAAAATTTGACATTGCCTCTGTGTGTCTATCACAGTGCCCATATACTCCTTAAAATTAGAAAGTAAGCTGACTGCTTATACTTAGGAGTATAGAGATTGAATTCAAGACTTGTACAAAGTAAGAACAGTAAGTTACATAGAACTCAGGAAAGAATGTCATTTAAATATTATACATAAGGCTCCTGCATGAGTGCAAGTGCACACACATACACACACACATACACACAAAGCACAGACATACACACATAGTATACTAATTTAAATAGTGATTACTTATTATATCATAGAATTTTAAAATATATTTAACAGTAAATTGTCATATGAAAATGACGAATCTTTCATTCAATTCTGCTTTTTAAAAATATAAACAAAAAGGAACTGTCTAGATTATTAATTTTTAAACCTGTATATGATTTCAATAATAAAAATATATAAAATGTGAAATCATGTATATATTGTAGTTATAGAAAAACTAATCTACTTGTATCTTTTAAATTTTTTCTCACAGTGAAATTGTTTGTTCTGTAAAACTAGAAAAAAGAAACCTCTGATTGAGATAGGAAATCTGTATAAAAATCTATTGTCATTGTTTTTAGTTGAGATGTTTTAAATCTTCTGTAGTTTTATTTCATGTGACTATTAAAATAAATATAATAACATATCAGCCTTAATTTATTATCAAACTAGAAATATTAATGTTTTCTATGGTGATGGCATTGTAAAAGTGGAAAGAATAAACACTTTAAACTGCATATACAAGCCGGTCATATAGTGAGAGAAATTACAGGATTTTCAGTCTGCATTAAATAAACTTCCAACATAGACATGCTAGCCAATTCAAAATTCTTGTATGCTGATTCTAAAGTCTAGATAATCTTGATTATCTTTTCTCTTGAGAGTAGATATTTTTCTTTTTGAGAATTTTTTTTATCTTACATATTGTAAGTATGTATTGCAGCTACTCTAAATTCTGTTTTGCACACCAAAGCATAGTGGTTTTTAGATAGATAAGTAACATTTCTGAAATTAAATTCTGTCTCTTCTATATTATGTAGTACTGAAATACAAATTGAATTCTTTCAAATAAAATTTAACCTCTTCAAATATATCCTGGAGTTGGGTTGTAATATGGGTGGAATTTATAGCAGGATTTAGGCCATTACTGTATTTAGGGCAAAAACATTTCCTTAGTTAATTTTTAGACCACACTTTAAGTGTTGTGGGTGTTTTTTGAAATATTTGGCAATTATTACATTAAAGGATAATAGTTAAATAAATTATTATTTCTTTTTGACAAGTTAGAAAACTGAGGCTGAGAGAGAATAAAATGCTAAAGTTCACATGTATAATTTCTTTTGTTTTTTTATTGATGCATTGTAATCATACATCTTAATGAGTTACAGGATGGTAGAGGCATACAGGCACATACCAATCACTTAGCCCTTTCCCAGTTCCCACCCCATTCTAGTCACCCTCCCTCCTCATGATGTACATTCACACACATGTATAATTCTTGTGCAACCACATTCAGATAAAAGTAGAAAATAAAAACTTAAATCACTTCTATCATTCCTTCTATTACAGATTCAATTTTAGAGTGCCTACCTTGTAGCTTATATATCACTGTGATAACATCATTTTTTGTTTTAATTTTTATTTTTATTCATACATTGTAAACATACATTTTTGTTAGGTACAAGTTGATAACCATATAAGAGCTCACAATTCTCATTTGACCCCTTGCCCGAATTCCCGCCCCGCTCCCTTGCCCTCCCTCCCTTCTCAGTTCAGTTTAGTGAATGACCTTGATATACATTAGTGTGCCCCCTCCCCTGTCCAACCCCTAGATCAACTTCTTTGCTTTCAAGGGTCTCTCCTTTTTCATCTGGAGACCCTTCCATACCCTGTCTTTTCCCTAGCATCCACATATTAGGGAGAACCTATGCTTTTTTACTCTTTGTGACTGGGTAAGCTCACTTAACAACATACTGTTTTCCAGTTCCTTACATTTCCCTGCAAATAACATGATTTTGTTCTTTTTTTTTTTTTTGTAGTTATTCGTGCAATGCAGCATACATCTTTGTTAAGCACAAGTTGTTAACAACATATTTGCACACAATTCCCCAATTCTCATTTGACCCCTTCCCCAATTCCCACCCCATTCCCTCGCCCTCCCTCTCCCTCAGGTTCAGTTCAGTGAGTGACCTTGACATGATTGTGTAAGAACATCATGTGCCTTAGAGTGTCCCTCTGCCCCGTCCATCCACTGGAATTAATTCAACTTCTTAGCTTACTGAGGATCTCCTCTTTTCATATGGCATCCCTCCTGTGCCTCATCTTCTCCCTAGCATCCGCATAGTAGGGACAACATATGCTTCCTTACTCTTTGTGACTGGCTAATCTCACGTAACATAATGTTTTCCAGTTGCATCCATTTCCCTGCAAAGAACATGATTTTGTTCTTCTTTATGGCTGAGTAAAATTCCACTGTGTACATATCCCATAATTTTGTAATCCATTCATCTGTGGATGGACATCTTGACTGCTTCCATAGTTTGGCTATTGTGAATTGAGCCGTTATAAACATGGATACACATGCATCGGTCTGGTAGTTTGGTTTCCATTCTTTTGGATATATACCCAGTAGTGGAATTGCTGGGTCATATGGTAGATTCACTCCCATTCATCTGAGGATCCTCCATACTGTTTTCCACAGTGGTTGCACAAGTTTGCAATCCCACCAACAATGTATTAGGGTTCCCACTTCTCCAAGTTAGGTGAAATCTCAGGGTAGTTTTGATTTGCATCTCCCTGATTGCCAATGATGTGGAACATTTCCTCATACATTTATTGGCCATTTGTATTTCTTCTTTTGTGAAGAGTCTATTTAGATCCTTTGTCCATTTTTTGATTGGATTATTTGCTTTCTTAGTTGTGATTTTCTTGAGTTCTTTGTATATCCTAGATATTAGACCTCTATCTGAAGTGCATCTGGCAAAAATTTTCTCCCACTCTGTAGGTTCTCTCTTGAGGTTCTTGATAGTTTCCTTTGCTGCACAGAAACTCTTCAGTTTATTGCAATCCCATGTATTGATCTTCCTTTGGGCTGCTTGTGCTTTTGGGGTCTTGTTGAGAAAGTTTTTACCTGTGCCTATGTGTTCAAGTGTTGGTCCTATGCCCTCTTCAAGTAGCTGCAAGGTCTCTGGTCTGACTTCCAGGTCCTTTATCCACCTTGAGTTGACTTTTGTGCAGGATGAGAAAGTGGGGTTTATTTCCATTTTCCTGCATATGGTTAACCAGTTTTGCCAACACCATTTGTTAAAGAGGCTATCTTTTCTCCAATGTATACTTTTGGCTCCTTTGTCAAAAATCAGTTGACTGTAAGTCTGTGGGTCTGTTTCTGAGTCTTCTATTCTGCTCCATTGGTCTATGTGTCTGTTTTTGTGCCAATACCATGCTGTTTTTATTACTGTGGCTTTGTAGTAGAGTTTGAAGTCAGGTATTGTGATGCCTCCTGTATGTTTTTTATTGCTAAGAACTACTTTGGCTATCCTGGGCTTAATATAGTACTTGAGACTCTAGCCAGAGCAATAAGGCAAGAGAAGGAAATCAAAGGGGTAAAAATAGGAAAAGAAGAGCTAAAACTATCACTTTTTGCAGATGACATGATACTATACTTAGAAGACCCAACAAAATCAACCAAAAAACTTATAGAACTGATCAACAAATTCAGTTAGGTGTCCAGATACAAAATCAATCTTAAAAAATCGGAAGCTTTTCTATATGCCAACCATAAATCAACAGAAAAAGAAATCCAGAAAGCAATTCCACTCACAATAGCACCCCAAAAAATAAAATACTTGGGGATAAACCTAACCAAGGAGGTTAAAGACCTCTATAAGGAAAATTACAGAAAGCTGAAGAAAGAAATCGATGAAGATCTTAGAAGATGGAAGGATCTATCATGTTCTTGGATAGGCAGAATAAATATCATCAAAATGGCCATCCTCCCAAAAGTAGCCTACAAATTCAATGCAATACCCATGAAATTGCCAAGGACACTCCTCACAGACATAGAAAAATCAGTCCTAAAATTCATCTGGGATAACATCACTTTTAAAAGATGATAAATTATGTTAAATAATATGTACTTTTGTAAAGGTTTGCTTTTAAATTAAAAGAAACATGTTTGTCTTCTTAAATTAATATATCTAAACAAAATAAAATATTTACATACCACTGAAATTTCAGTAAAAAATGTATGACCAAGATTTTTAATCTTTGTGCATTTATCAGGATTGCACGAGTTAGACTGTTATAAATTATATTGATGACAACAACAAAATCACATTTTTGGTTATATATTCTTTATTGATTTTTTATTTCTTCTATATCTCTTAATGTAGAATTTTATGATCTGTACTTAAATAATTTTAGTAGTATTTATTTTATAGCAATTTATTTGATGTCTATAAGTAGATTTCAATTTTATTACGGCATGTCTGCTGAAAATTATACTCGTGTTTTTTCTTATATTATTTTGACACTGCATTTCTAACAACTGATACGATTAAAAATGAGTAAAAATTGAAATATTTTTAGAAAGAAAAGCAAAATAAAATGCAACCTAATTATAAAGCATCATGTATTTAAAGCATATAATATTTTATCTTCTTTGAGAATATTTTATTTCACCACTATCATTGATTTTTTTCTTATTTTAAAAAATAACCTGTATATTTACAGCATTGTAGAAAGAATAGAATAGGGATACACTATTCTCTTATTTTTAATGACACATATTAGTTATACAAAAGTATGGAATTTGTTATCATATGTAGGTACAGGCATATAACAAAATTGGATCAATTTTACTCCCCAATATCTACCCTCTCTTTTGTCCCCCTTATGTATTTTTCTTCTGTTTTATTGGTCCCCTCCCTCCTTTATCCAGTAGCTTCACATATAACAGAAAACATGTGGAACTTGTATTTCTGATTCTGGCTTTTTCACTTAACATGAGACTCTCTAGTTCTATACATTTTTCTACAAAGGATACAATTTCATTATTCTTTATGGCAGAATAAAACTACATTGTGCATCTATACCATATTTCTTTATTTATTCCCCTGTTAATGGACACTTAGGCTGATTCCTCAATTTGTCTATTGTGAACTGTACTACAATAATCATAGGTATGTATGAATTTATAAATTATGTCAATGTTAATTTCTTTGGTTAAATAGCCAAATGATGCTATTGTTGGATCATGTAGTAATTCTATTTTTATTGTTTAAGGAACCCCCATACTAATTTTCATAATGACTATAGGAATTAACTTTCCAACAGTTTATGAGTTTATTTTTTCCTACAGCCTTACCAGCATTTATTAATTGTATTCTTGATGTTTGCCATTCTTACTGAAATGAGATGGAGTCTTAGTTGATGTTTATTTGCATTTCCCTAATGGATAAAGATGTTACACACTTTTTAAATATAACTGCTAGCCATTTGCACTTCTTTTATGAAGGGTTTGCTGTGTTCATTTTTCCACACATCTAATGGGTTACTTTAGTTGTTCTTTTGTGCTGAGTTCTCTCCTTCTCTCTCTCTCTCACTCGCTCTCTCACTCTCTTAGTTCTTAACACATCTGGATATTAATCCTCTTTTGAGAGATTAGATAACAAAGACTTTTCTCTCATACCATAGGTTGTCTCCTCATGCTGTTATTTTCTTAGCTCTACAGAAGCACTTTAATTTGATGGTATCCCATTTGTTGGTGCTTGCTATTAGTTCCTCAATTATAGGAGTCCTAGCCAGACTTAAGTCATTGCTTATGTTCATGTGTTGAAATGTTTCCTCCTTATTTTCATCTAACGATGTATAGATTTTGGTCATTTGACAAAATACTTGATGCATTTTGAGTTTACTTTTGTATAGAGTAAAATATAGGGATCTAGTTTTATTCTTCTACATAAGGATTTTCAGTTTCCTCATTCCATTTTTTAAAGAGACTCTCTTTTCTGAAGTGTTTCAGTAACTTTGACAAAAGTCAGATGACTGTAGCTTTGTGGGTTTGTCTCTGGGTCTTCTCTTCCACTTATTTATGTGTCTGATTTTATGCCAGTGCCATGCTATTTTTTAAAAAATCAGTTTGTATTATAATTTATGATTTCCACATTTTATGATATTTTATGATTTCTCCAGATTTTTCTCCTATTGTTCAGGATTGTTTTGACTATTCTGAGTCATTTCTAATTTCATATGAATTTAAGTATTTTTTATTTCTTTGAAGAGTAACATTGTATTTTAAGGGATATTACATTTAATCTGTCTAGTATTAGGGATAATAAAGCTATTTTAACTAAATTAATTCTGCCTATCCATGAGCAATAGAATGTCTTCTTCACTATGTTTTGTTATTTTTAGCATGCCGCAATTTGCTTGCCTGTGTGTGTGTGTGTGTGTGTGTTTGTGTGTGTGTGTACGCATGCACATACTTGTGTACGTTACCAGGGTTTAAACCCAATAGAATTCTATCTCTGGGATATACTCTCATCACTTTATTTATTTATTTATTTTGAAACTAGATCTTGCTAAATTTTTATGCACTGGACTATCATGCAGATATTCTTCACTTTCTTTATTATTCCTACTAATTTTTGAAGGTACTGTGAATAGTATTGTTCTCCTGACTTCTTTCCCAGTTGATTCTTTATTGCTATATAGAAAATCTATTGGTTTTTTTTGTATGTTGATTGATCTTTTTTGGGGGGGCGGGGGGATACTGAGGATTGAACTCAGAGGCGTTCTACCTTCGGGCTATACCCCCAGCCCTATTTTTTATTCTTTATTTTGAAACCGGGTCTAACTAAGTTGCAGAATGCCTCACTAGGTAGCTGAGGCTGGCCACGAACCCGGGTCCTCCGATCTCAGTCTCCCAAATGCTGGGATCAAAAGCATGGGCTGCTGGGCGTGGTGGTGCAGGCTTGTAATCCCAGCATTCGGGAGGCTGAGACCTGAGGATCCTGGTTCGAGGCCAGCCTCAGCTACCTAGTGAGGCCCTCCACAACTTAGTGAGACCCAGTTTCAAAATAAAGAATAAAAAAAAACAGGGCTGGGGGTATAGCTTGGAGGTAGAATGCCCCTGAGTTCAATCTCCAGTACCACAAAAAAAAAAAAAAAAAAAAAAGCATGGGCTACCACTCCCGGCTTTTATGTTGATTTTTAATTGGCTACTTGCTTAATGTTTATCAGCTCTAGAAATTTTCTCATGAAAATTTTATGTTTTTTGAAGTATAGAATCAAATTACCTTCAAATAGGGCTAATTTCACTTCTTTATTTCCTTTTTGTAAGATATATGATTTCCAATGCATAGCTTGCTGAATATATATTTATGTTATGATAAATCAAGTGTGCTTAAATTTAAATTATATTTTAAAATGTAGATATTTAGTTGTTATCAACAGTAGAAATATTGAATTACTTTCTGACTTGGAGAATAAAATTTTAGAAATCAACTGCTTTAATTTCGTCCTATATATATTTTTAAATATTTTAAAAGTGAAAAATTCTACAAAGCTGAATTATCAAACAAGAAATGTTCACTTTAAATTAACATGTTAATTTTTTTTTTTTTGAGGTACTGAGGATTGAACTCAGGGGCATTCTACCTCCGAGCTACACCCCTAGCCCTATTTTTTATTCTTTATTTTAAAACCGAGTCTCACCATGTTGCGGAGTGCCTCACTAGGTAGCTGAGGCTGGCCGCAAACCTGGATCCTCTGGTCTCAGCCTCCTGAATGCTGGGATTACAAGTCTGCACCACCACGCCCGACTAACATGTTAATTTTAAGACAGCAATTACTCATGCATCTGTGTTTATATTGACCAGAAATTCTCACTGCTGTAAGCTATCCTATGCTTACAAATTAAGTGCTTGCCTCTATCAGCACTAGGTGGGAATGAAGTGTACCAGAATAGTCTTCCTAATTCTGGGCTAAAACTCCAATTTGTCTCAGCAATTAAAAACAATGAAACAGAAATGAAAAAAATAAATTAGCAGATAAAATTGATCAAATTAAGATTAGAGTTTGGGGGTATAAAAATTAGGTAACTCATAAGTATGTAATAGATAATAAATGTGTTTATTAGTCCATGGTGCACTATATATAATATATATATTTATATAGTGTTTAAATGAATATGAGTGTTTCTCTGTTAATGTATTTTAGAATCTTAGAATGCTTAATACTTAACATAATAATTCCCATTATACATACATGCATCAGTTACTGTGATTTATTCATGTTTTAGTAACACCTGACATAACTAATATTATTTTGATAAATAATTAATGCATCTGTGTGTATGTTTGTATATAATATTTCAGTGAATTTACCTTAGGTTTTTAAACTTTGTATTATATATTGTTATAGTTTAGACCTTGCAGCATAGCCATCTATTGATAATAAAGAGGTCTTCTCAACATATAAAACTTAACTGGAATCACATACTTTCTGAAAGAGAAAAACACTTTCCCCATTTTCTAGTTACATACCAAAACTATTTCCTTTGTCATGCCTTGGGTCTTTTCTATTCCTTCTCTCTCGAAACATGGGGAGATAAAGTGACAGTTGGTTTACAAACTTGGAATTAATTCACTGAGAACGGTTAGGTCTATTTTGATTTTGGCCTTAGACTTTCACTACTTCCATCTTTAGGCTTTCCTTAAGGAAGGAGTCTTGCCTCTGTCAGCACTATGTGGGAATAAAGTGTACCAGAATAATCTTCTTAATTCTGGGCTAAAATTCCCACATGTCTTTATCAGTAATGTTTGTGATTTGGGTTAATTAACAGACATGACTTTATTTGCAATTTTTTTTTTTTCAAAATCCTGGTGAGGAAGAGAGGAACTTCTAGTTGAGTACCTCTGGGGAAAAATATGGTAGAGCCTCCAGAGAAGGGGAAATTTCTATGTAATAGCGTAGGGTGGGCATGAAGAAGTGTGAGAGGAAGAGCACAAATACCTGAAAAGTCATTAACTAGAGACCAAGATGAACATTCTCAGCTGGAACAAAAATAAAGACAGAGAGTAGAGGTCTCAGATCCACTGGCTGCAGGGCTAATAGATTTGGAGCCAAACACTTGGCTCTTGAAAAAAAAAAAAAATTCTCCTTAGGACTTTCAAGCATTACATGGTTTGACAAAAGACCATTTGCAGATTTCAAGCTGTAGTGGATGAATTCCCATGTGCTACAAAATATTGAAGAATTTTTTTCCTTGAAATCATCAGAGCCTAGTTTAAACAGGCAGAAAAATCTACCTTCCCATAGCTCATTTTGCATTCAGAACTAAAGAAAGAACTATGAAAAGGCTTGCTTTTTTGCTACTCTTTTCCACAAACTTAGTATTTCTTTACCGGTAGATGGAATGACATTTTGATGCTTATTATTTTTGCTTCAACTTTGAAATTTTACATATCCTCATATTAAAAAAATTAAACTTTAAATTTATTAATATTTTAACATATTTGCACTTTAAATTAATATATATGTATATATATATACATATATAGTTATTTTGGAATGCCTGTGAATTTAATTTTATTGTTTATTCACCTTAAAATATCTTATATATAATTTTTGAAATAATGGTTGTGTTAGTAGTTTTTTGTCACTGTAACAAAAATATTGATTTAATCTTCTGAAAGTAAGAAAAGTTTATTCTGGCTCCTGGTTCCAGAGGTTTTAGTCTATTTTCAAATGACTGTATTCACTCGGGGCCTGTGGAGAGACAGCATCATGGGAGAAGGGCATGGAGAGGAAAGCTGCTCACATCATGGAGGCCATGGAACAAAGAAAGAGAGAAAGAAGAAGGAAGGGGTAGGATGTGATGTAGTCTCCAAGAGCATCCCCTAAATTTCTCACTCCCTTCTACTGTGTCACACTTCCTATGTTTTCTACCATGTTTTGCCAAATGAGTTCTGATCTTCAGGGGAAAAGGAAGCCACCTCCTCCAATCAAAGGTACAAGATGTTATATGAGAAAACTATCAAAACACCACAAAATTTCACTTCAATGTATGAAATGAATAATATTAAATTATTACATCCCAGAGAATATTCCTGTACCCAGGATGATATTAAAAATATCTATTAAAAGCACAGAATAATTCAATATCAAGAAAAAAGAAAAATATGTCGAGGGGATACCGCAGCATTTAGAGTAGAGTTGAGAGGTCCTGGCAGCAGTCTCTCTCTGTAGTCTTGATCAGAAAGTTAGTCTCAGGCAGTGAGCCCACTTTAAAAGGTGAGACCTCAAGGAGATGCCTCGGTCTTTTTCCCTTTTATAGGGACAACTTCTTGCACACTGTGTAAACTCACTGAAGAAAAACCTTTGGGCATTGGCCCAACATGACCAGTCTTGGGCAGGTGGTCAAATGCAAATGTCTCGCTAACCCAATATTTTCTTGCATTGTGACTGTGGAAAATCTGATAAGCGTGTTGATTTATTAAGTGCATAAGTGATTTTTTTTTAAAGAAACATACCAAGGCATCAGAACCAAAAGAGTAAGTATATCAGGTTAGCAAAGACCACAAGGACCTCTCTTTTCAGGGAAACAAGATAAGATAAGATAAGAAAAAAGTGAAGATTAACAGAAGGGGGAGGAAAATCCAGGGGGAGTCACATGATCACATAATCAGATGCATTTCACACCACCTCTCAATTGTCCATTCAAATGATTAATTTCTCAATGGATTAGTCACCTGATGTGATCAGAGCCCATATGATCCAATAACTTCCCAAGGGTCTTACTTCTGAATACAAATGAATTTGGCGACCAAATGAAGCCTTTAGGGGACATTCCAAACCCAAGCAATAATAATGGTTGAATATAATTTAGAGTGGAAAATACAATAAGGCATGAGTTTTTAGTCTTGGGTTCAAAGTGTCCTTGAATATGACTCCCACATGAAATCTTTCTCAGAGAAATGTAGTGAACTAATATTGGACAATGTACTCAGATATGTAGTAGGTTGGTTCGAAAGAATGGATTCTGAAATTTTTAGATAATTACTATTTTGGTTAATTGTGGAAACACTTCTTTAGTGGATGATATGTATTACATGTTAGTCTAATCTCTTAAAAATAATTATTTTCATAATCGTAGAAGAGCACATTTTTCCAAATATGCTTTCCATTCAAGCTTCAGTGAACCTTTATTTCTAAGCTTATGGTTATTATCTTTTTTCATGTCTTCTCAGAATACCTTCATGGTTTCAGCTTTTGATTAATCTTGCCTTTTGGATGAGTCCTAATTTCACTGTTATTTCCTTTTTTTTTTTTTTTTTTTCTTGTCCATTCTCATCTGGGAAGCTCTTCTTTACTGTCTCAAAGAAATTTTTATGGAATCCTACTATTTGTTAAATCAGGTTACTAGATGGCAATTATGAAAATTAATGAAAAAAAGAGACAGAAAATATATAAGTAAATTAACCTATGTTCATTGATTAAATGAATAATTGTATATTTTATTTATTTTCAGCAATTATTCTTTTGCTTCAATTTTTATCCAACAACTTTACTGTTTTATTTCCTTCTTTGTGCATAGAAAACATTAAACTAGGGGAACTAACATTTTTGTGGAAATAATGCAAACAAAAATTTAACAAAAGTAATTATAAATATCTACTTATAAATATATATTAAGGTAATTTCTATGTGACTTTAAAATACCATGAAAGAGAAGGGATAAAGTCTGTCTTTGAGAAGAGATCTGGATGCAAACAATCATGCAAAGTTCTTAAGGAAGACACATTAGGCAAAATTACAAGTGTTTTATAGGTGTCTGTGGCTGAAAAAGGGTGTTATGTTAAAAAATCAGAAAAAAGGCCAGTGATATTGGATAACAGGAAGGAGGAGGAAAAGAGTACCAGGCAGGATTTCAGATAAAAAGAAGATATTGTTTCTGAGTAATTAGGCCGACAATAAATGTAATGGCAAGATATCAGAATTTTAGATAAAATTTAGAAGAATGTGGGCTACTAATACATCCAAGATAATGCTACAGGGACATCTAAGGAAAAGTCATAATTTGACTTCATTAGTTTATTGGCATCTCTTGTTCCTGGACACTTCATTCTCACATCACTCTTTGAAATTCAAAGAAACAGGCCTGAAGGCTCAACATGATGCTGCCAGGAATAAAAGAAAGCAAATGCTTGTGTTTCTCCTCAAAGTTTGCATAGACAGTGGTGGGTACCTCTTGCACAGCAATGAATATGCAACAGGATAGTATAGGCCCAAAAAGAAAGAAATTCACATCATGGCGGCCAGAAGCCCCTCACATCTTGGAGGCCAGAAGCTGATCTCACATCATGCAGACTGGAAGCTGACCTCTCATCGTAGAGGACAGAAGCTGCTCCCCCATCATGGGAGATGGAAGTTGTTTTCATATCATAGAAGCTGGAAGCTGCTCCAATATTATGGAGTCCAGAAGTTGCTCCCACATCATCAAGGCTGGAAGCTGCTCCTATGTCATGGAAGACAGAAGCTGATCTCTTATCAAGGAGGACAGAAGTCATTCTCATATCATAAAACCCAGAAGCTGCTCTCATGTCATGGAGGTCGGAAGCTATTCCTATATGATGGAAGCTGGAAACTGCTCCTAGCATACTTACTAAATAGGTTTGTTTAAGTTTTAAGACTAAGTTATAGATACATATACATCATAGCATATATTCATATTTCTAAATCTCATATTTTTATTGAATAGGTTTCTTTTTAAAACAAAAATCAAGTCCCTTGGTTCACCTGTTTTCTCACTTAATTTTGGTTCATATAGAGAATCAATTCTGCATATTTTTTTCTTCCTGGTTCTAATCTGGAAAAACTGAAAATATCTCTAAATTATATTTCTAGTAAGATAAATTTTAGCCAATAATGATGGGCATCCTAGAATGATAATGGTCTGAGCACACCAAAACTTTGGGGTTTTTTTGCTATTAAACTCTGGCTCAGTAACACAGTATCTAACAAAGTGCTTCATTCATTGGGACTGCAATGTGAAATGTGTCTCCAACAGGTGTGACTTCAATCAAAGTGATATCACCTATCTTCTAAGTATCAAGATGGAGAAATTCCTAATTTCAGGCAGCTATATGCCCAACTAAATACCTATCATTTGTATGTAACTAATATTCTTTGTCAATGTTTTCTTATTGGCAGTATAAATATGTGTTTAATTCCCTTTCACATTACTCTTGTGTTATCCTCCAAGGGAAATAGGTAGAAAAACATCCATTTGATTAATATATCTACCCCAAATCAAAGACTTCTGGGTAGCCTGCAATATAGTTCTAAGATCTGAATGTAGCGTATCTGATTATCATATTATCTAAAACCTAAAAATGCAAATATCTAATGTTACTACTACTAAATAATTCACATAGTAAGTAACATTCTTCACTATTCAATCACACCGCAGCCAGCAATATGATAAGCCCTTTACCTTCATGATGGCAAATAATTTTCTTAACTCAGAAAGCTGTCCTATTTCCATTTATAGAAGAGAAACTGGGGCATAAGAAATTAAATAACTTCCTGAGGATTTCAAATCTATCTAGTGCAAAGTCATCATTTAAAACAAGTTTTTAGGATCCTAATTTTTCTTTTCTCAATATTATATTTCCTCCCTTCATGAGTATATATTAGTCTGTTGATAAGAGAGTAAGAATTCTTCTTATACACACATCAAAAATATGTAGATCTTCTACTAAACTGTAGCGTCCTAGAGGACAATGCATCATAATAATCTGTATATCTTGATTAC
This sequence comes from Graphiurus murinus, assembly GCA_004027655.1. NCBI lineage: Eukaryota > Metazoa > Chordata > Mammalia > Rodentia > Gliridae > Graphiurus > Graphiurus murinus. The sequence continues at coordinate 13,007 of PVLC010007729.1, read as the reverse complement.
TGAAAAAAATCACTTGAAATATAGTATATTCTTAATGAATATTTAACGAAGGGATTAGCTATTTTACTTGATGTGTATGGAAATATCAAATGTTAGAAACTAAAAGCACTTTAAAACAAGCTATACATACTTTTTAAAAATTATAAAATCTATCTTAAATAACCAATATTATATATATATTGCAGTAGAAACAAGATATACACTATAAAAGTTATATCAAGAGAAGGGAATGGATATAAAATAGAGAAACATAGTCATTACTTTCTATAACAATTATGAAATGTAAGACTGAGAACTGACCTTCCCTGGCTAGAGCATGTGTGCTTTGGCTGTCTTGAAAATAGATGTTTAAAAACAATGGTTTAGTCTGAATTTCTGGTCTTTCTTGACTGATTTCTGTGGCTCTCTCATTTTGTTCTCTTTACTTCTTATGCTAGCTATACCTTGGAGAAATCAATATTTGTTTTCTAACCTGGCTGTAATAAATTCCTGGCAACTTATTAGCTTTAAACAGCACACTGTAATAGCAAATGGCTCTGGAAGTCAGAAACACAGGTTATCTCAGCCAAATGTCTGCTTTCAAGTTTCAAAAAGTATGTATAAACAGTTTGGTTTACTTGGATCTTGTCAGAAAGACCTGGAGTAAATCTGCTTCCAAACTCCTTCAAGCGGTAGAAGGAGTTTAATTCATAAGGTAGTGGAATAAGGAGTGTGATGACTTGCTAGTTGATAGTGGGCATGGCTCTTACTTGCTGTGCTTGCCCATCTGAGAAAGAAAAAATTATTTAGATGGAAAGCAACACCTATGTTTTCATATATAAAAATAGATTTACAATTTGAAAAATGACATTCATTGTTACTTAAATAGGAGAAACAACAAAAATTTGCCTTTCTACTCTCCAAACCTCCAAAGCTGAGTGAATATTTTGTCTCTCTTCTTGATTGAACTAACTGACCTTCAACTTCTCTCTCTTACAATTTTCCTGAGAAAAGCAAGGAATTGTCAATAGTCATCCTCAACCGTTTCTGTAAGTTTTCATATCTCCTGAGTCTCCGATGTGATATGGACTGATATTCATAGCATTGCAGGTGACTATCTCCACTGAGAATTTTGTCATAGCATTACAGGAAAAATGCAGAAGCTGCAGATTTTGCAGTTTTCCAACTATAAACTGTGTATCCTTACTGCCTGCAAAGCCAATGTCACTGTTTATGCTTTATGATTGGAAGGACCCTACTTCTAGAAAGAATTCTGTATTAGTAAAAATTAGGGTTATGTATGAGTGTTGTAATAATGGTATCATAGGCAATATACATGTCCTCCCCATCTCTTTTCATTATATTTCAGGGAGGCAGCGTAGGCCTAGCCCCTGCTGCCAGGCATTGAGGTGCTGAGTCAAGTTCTTCTATGTCATTCTTTTCTTAAAAGAAAAGAAGTCAGCTCTATTTTCCATGATTCATGGAAATGAAGGAAGAAGGAAAAAAAAAAAAAAAACTTAGCAAAGCACGTAGTTTTGCTTACAGAAGCTTCAGAGAAGTTGTGATAGGGATTTATACTTTCAAACCATTAGTCAGAATAGAGTCAAATGAAAAAATGTAAAGTTATCTACCTTAAAAAAATTAAAAGAACAGCAAAAATAGATTGAGAAATAGAAGAGTGGTGAGGAATTTTCAGAATTTAATAAAGTCCTTTTCATTACATTTTTTAAAATGAAGTTTCAACAGATACTATCACCATTAGCCAGAATAAAATGTTTTTATTACAAAGACCATGTTTAACTAAAACTGTCATATATTTATTTAAAATGTATGTGTGTATGTGTAGGTATTTATAAGAAAGAATGTTAAATTCTGTAAACATTTTCAGTATATTTTATTTGTGTTATTTGTTACTAAATTGAAAATTATAAAGTTGCATGCAGTTAATAGGATTAAAACAAAAATTATCTGTATATTTTGTCCAGTTTCCTTTGATGAATAAAATTTTGAAATGCTATTTTATAATGTCACAACACAATATTAGTGTTAATACAACCAAACATTTGTAGTTACAGTATATCCATGCATATATGTTGAATTTTTATCTGAATATGACTCAAATTCCTCTGATCTCAAGGATGGGGTCCTAGTCTCACATTGAAGTTCAAAAGTTAAGGCCTAGTTTGGACAAGATTTAATTTAGAGGAATTTGAGTATTGTTTGGTCAAGTTGAGATTCGGTGTCAAAAGATAAAAGTTAAAATCAATTTTGCCTATTGGCTTGTTTTATTGGACATAATTTGGGATATCATTGTATATTTGAAATATGAACAAAAGAGAACTCTTATTGCATATACCTGAAGTATAAAATAACATAAGCATTAAAATTTTTCAAAATAGTATTAAGAATGAAAAAGAGATTAATTTAAACTAGACATTGTTTAATTCAAGTCTTCGTGTATGTCAATTATTACATATAATTTTTTGGCCTCTTTGATTTGTAAAATCATTTTATAAGCTGTATGTGATGTTATATATCTGTATTCCCAGTACCTGGGAGGATGAAACAGGAAGATTGCAGGAGAATTGCAGCCTCAGCAACCTAGACACTCAGAAAACTAATGAGACCTTGTTTCAAAAAAAAGAAAAAATTAAAAGGGCTGGGGGTGTAGCTGAGAGGTAGAACACACCTGGGTTTGATCCTTAGACCATGAAAAAAGTCATTTTTTTTATATATTGTGGTAGTCAGAATTATAAGATATATTTCCTCAGAATTGCCCACTCCCACCTTGATGTATGTATCCCACATAATCTTGAAACCATGAAATTGATGGATTTTGCTCAAGAAATTACATTCCGTTATGTGGCACAGTTGAGTTAAAGAACAGGAGATTATCTTGGTGGGCCTGACCCAGTCACATGAACTCATTTAAAGCACATAAGTCCCTTAAAAACCAAGATTAAAAGTTCAAGAAGGATTTGGCATGCTATTACTGACTTGAAGATGGATGGGGTCTCATGTCAAGGAATGTAAGCAGCTTCCTGGAGTGACTGTAAGAAAAGAAACAGGGACTTCAATCCTATTGCCTCAGGAAGAGAATTCTGACAATAAGCTGAATGAGCATAGATGCAGGTTTCTTCCCTGGATGCTAGAGGATATTTTGGCTTTAATTTCAGGCTTCTAATACTCTGAACACAGAATACAGACACTTTGCTTAACTTATAAGCAACTGGATTACAAATTAATGAATTAGTGAACTAATTATATTTTAAGCCATTAAATTTGCAGTAATTTATTAAATTGCATTAAAAACTAAACCATATATACTTACATTTTATGCTTTTATACAAACCTGCAAGAACACTAAAAGGGCTATGCACAGGCTGTAATCCTAGAACTTGGGAGACTAAAATTGGTAATTTCATGAGACCCTATTAAAAAAAAAAGTATATCTCAGAGGTACAATACTCCCTGGTTCAATCTCCAGTACCAAACACACACACACACATATACACTGTACACACAGAGTTATTGCTACAATTTGAGCTAGTAAAACTTGGTTTGGCATATAAGACATTACTAAAAAATACAGCACTTCGACTTCTTCGGCTGTGAACCAGTACACACTATACCTGCCTATTAATTAACATAGCTAGGAAGAAACATGTGAATGTCAAACACTTTCAGGGAGTTTAACCTTCCCAATTTATTCTTGAAATGTTAAGGTATTGAGCATAAGCAATAAGTGGACTCCTAATGAGTCAAATGCACTTAGTATGTACCTGGAAAGATTTTTGTATTTAAGTCTTCACAAATGACATGCATCCATTAGAAGTTGAGCAAATAAAAATTTTAAAAAATTCACAGTTTAAATGAATTATGATTTTTTTAGAAGTGGTATTAGGAGATGGTGGTAAAATCTTACTTTTAATGCCTAGCTAATTTACTTCTAAGATTTTTATAACAGTTCATTTAATTTTAACTCCTTCAAGGTAGTTGAATCTAAGGTAGTTCAATCTAAAGTCACATTTATAAGTTTTAATTTTGGTGACCTTTCCTTAGAAATAATATTAATGCCGATATTTTTATCATATAACACTGAGTGAATGCTACAAAAAACATTGTTCAACTTAAATTGTTGCTAGTTGTTTTCAATAAGTCAAAAAGTTATGCAGTGGTTAAGAATATAGATTGTGGCATAATTAGGAATTTTTTTCTATTGCTCAAAACAAAATACTTGAACTTAGTCCAAAGTAATCCTGAGATAATATAACCAGAGATAAGAGCAACCTTAACTTTTGTTATTATCAAAGTGAGCAATTTAGCAATAGCTTCCAGCAATACATGGGGTCCTAGAAGTTTGTGTGTTGAGAAAGAACTAAGATATTAGTAACAAGTGTAATTCATTACTTTCTCAAAACTAAATGAACACTATACGAATTTTCTCGGGAGTCGTGAGCCATTTCTAGGAATGTGGTTGAAGGATAGTGTCTGAATCAATGTCCTTACAGGGACATTACCAGAAAAGACATCTTTTAAAAATCAGTATGTGGGTCTATTGGAACAAATGTTTGTGGATAAGACATTTTTATGTGGTCATGTACAGAAGTGATTTCTCTTGTATTTATGGATTGGGAAAGTGGTAATTCTCCAAATATCAGGCAAGAAGATTGTTTCCATAATTAAATTAGCAACCAATTTTGAACAACAAAAACACCAAATGTCTACTTTCAATTATTCATTTGTCATGAAGGATTTCTGTCCACCATTTTCCCAATTGTGTAATTTGAAAAGGAAACTATCACTTATGTGCAGTCAAACTACTTAACAACCAGTGTGGCTTTGGCACTGACCAACTGGAAAAGATGGCGTTCATAAATTATGGTATGGGCATAAAACATTTTGGCTAGATGTCAACTAGGCAAATATCAAAAAATATCATTAATTTTCTTAAAAGAAAACTAGAGTCTTAGCGAGGTATATTATCTTTTTTTTTTTTTTTTTTTTTTTTTTTTTTTTGCGGCACTGGGGGTTGAACTCAGGGGCGTTCTACCTCCGAGCTATACCCCCAGTCCTATTTTTTATTCTTTATTTTGAAACCGAGTCTCACTAAGTTGCGGAGGGCCTCACTAGTTAGCTGAGGCTGGCCGCAAACCGGGATCCTCTGGTCTCAGCCTCCCGAATGCTGGGATTACAAGCGTGCGCCACCACGCCCGGCTTGAGGTATATTATCTTGATGAAAGTCAGAATGTATCTATTTGGCTTGCGTAAGTTGAGCAGCCCCAAAATAAAGGACAATTACAACCACTACCAAAATGATTACTGTGCAGTGTTAGAAAAATAAATGGATCCTACAATAAAGCTTCCTGTTTGGAAATTACAAGTTCGGTAGTTCCATAAGAAATTTTATTCCAAAGTGTACACCACTACATAATGCAAAGAATGAAAGTACAACTTGGAATGATGGATTGAATCCTTTGATTAAACCATTTGATCTCTCATGAAATTTCTCTACTGATAATTCTATCCAAAAGCCTATTGTTTTCACATCTGCCATTTGCCCCTTATTGTGTTATAGATTAGGAATGTCCCCCAAATTTTCATGAGTCGAAGGTTTGGTTCCAGATGTAGGAAAATTCTTAGGTGAGATGTTTTGGAAAATGATTTTTATTATGAGGGTTCTTTCCTCATTAGTGGATAAATGCACTAATATTTTAATAAATTATACAGAGGTGGTGAAAATGGCACGTTTTGGAGCATAGGTGGAGGAAGTAGATCATGGGGGCATGCTCTGGAAGGATGTTTCATATGCCTGAAACCTCTCTCTCTCTCTCTCTCTCTCTCTCTCTCTCTCTCTCTCTCTCTCTCTCTCTCTCTTTCTGTCTCCTCTTTCTCTCCACAGGAAAAATCTTCTGAACCAAATAAATCTTTCATTTAAGCCAAAATAAATCTTTCATTCTCTCAGATGATTTTCTTGGGTATTTGTTACAGCCATAGAAAACTGAGTAATATATCCCTTCTGATCTATTTCGTAATTGTCACTCTGATTTCCACTTTGCTACGCATTGATTTCTATCTTTGCTTTCAAAGATACTACATTATCTTTTTGCAATAATATACCAATACAGTGAGTTTCATATTACAAAAAAATACATTAATGTGTGATCTCCAATACCTTAAACGTGACCTTATTTTAAAATAGTCTTTGTCAAGCCAGTTGTGGTGGCACACACTTGCAATCCCAGAATTTGGGAAGCTGAGACTGGAGGATCCAGGATCGTGGCCAGCCTCAGCTGCTTAGTGAGACCCTCCCCAACTTAGTAAGACCCTGTTTCAAAATAAAGGATAAAAAATAGAGCTGGGGCTGTAACTAGGAGGTAGCCCCCAGGTTCCATCCTGAGTACTGCTAAAATGAATAAATAAATAAATAAATAAATAAATAAATAAATAAATAAATAAGAAATAAAATAATCTTTGTCAATGTAATTAAGTTACAATGACTTCATACCCAGGTTAGGGTGAACCCTAAATCAAACGATTGTTATTCTAGTGAGGAAAGAGAGAATTGGAAAATGGAGACACAGCAGAGTCAATAGGAAAAGGATATGTGGTAATAGAGAAAGAGATTGGAGTGATTTGTCTATAAGCTAAGGAACACCAAGGATTGTTAGCAACCATTAGAAGACAGAAGAAATACATGGGTCAGACTGTCTATGAGACTATCACAAAGTAAAAAACTTAGATGGGCACAGTGACACATGCCTGTAATCCTATTGCCTTGAAGGCTGAGACAGGAGAACTGAAAGTTTAAGGCCAGCCTTAACAATTTAGTGACACTCTGTCTCAAAAAAAAAAAAAAAAAAAATGGCTGGGCATGTAGCTAAGTAACAGAAAGCCCTTGGCTTCTAGTTTCAGTACCACCAACAAAAGGAAAAAAAATAACTTTGCTGATAACTTGATTTTGGACATCTACCCTCCAAAATACAAGGGAATGGATTCTACTTATTTTATGTCATTCACTTGTGGTAATTTTTAATGTAGATCTTGGGAAACTAATATAGCATGAAACTTTGGGAGGTAATCTTCAGAGTTTTTCACTGAGGAGGGGCCAAGATATCTTTGAGGAAGAGTCCAGGGTTGAAGGACAGCGTAAATACTGATATAATTTTCAATAGCCTTGATAAGAGACTTTGTACTAGGATATAACATAAATAATAATTTAAATTATAAATAAATTGAGGTTACCATATCTCTCTCTCTCCCCTCTCTCTGCTTTTCTGGATCTTTAGAAATCTAATATTAGTAGTGATCCACCAGTTAGAATAACTGTAGAGGAAGTCAGAGTCCTTCTAAAAATGAAATGATGTGACTGTTGACCTATTTCATAGTTTTCTCCCTCTATCCCATAAAAGGTATTCAGAAGAGATATACTAGTCAACCTGCAGAATCCCCACATTGGTGGATTAACTTATGTGATACTACAGAAAGAAATCGTAAAGAACAAAAAGACCTAATTAGAATCTCCTGAAACTTTCACATCCTACAAAGACAGTGAATCACAGCTCTGTTGAATTCTCAGTTGAACTGTAGAGATTAATGTTACTATCAAAGGTTTGAATTATTTAGAGCTGATATTTAGTAATTAATCTCAATTTAAGTCTCTAATCTGTGCTAAATACAGATAAGTCAGAGATCTACTCTGATAGTCAGATGCCATTCTTAAGACAGTGATGCTAATTATAGCTACTGTTTCAGATGTGGTGTCTTTATTAAAGAAATGAAAACCTTGGCAACTACTATGGAGCTGTTTTAAAAATTCCCATCAGTAAAGAAATAATAATAATCTATGTAAGGCTAATATCATACTTGGTATATTGCTACAGAGCTATGTCAATTATCTGTCTCATTGTTATAGTGCAATTTGAGAAGGAAGTTTACCATCTAAGACACTTGAATGCAAAGAATTGATGGGGTGTTTCATCTAGATAAGAGCCCCCTTGAGCCATTCATAATGAAATAAAGGCCAAAGAGTTGCTGTATGCACTTTGCATTTTAAGAATATACTAGATCTGGCTATGCAGTTTAACCCGTTTATCAGGTAATCCATATGGCTGCCAATTTTGAGTGGGTCTTGGAGCAAAAGATGACTATACATCAAGTTCAAGCTGTGGTCCAAGCTGTCCTGGTTTGTGATCCATCACATCAAATGATATTAGAAGTGTCTGTGGCACTGACAAATTCTGAATAGAGTCTCTGGTGAGCCCCTTTTGGAGAAGTGCAGCATAGATCAGCAGGGCTTTGGAAGACTGCCAGGTTTTAGCTTGATAATGAACTCCGGTAGAAGCTAAACTCACGACCGGGGGACAACAAGTGACTATGAGTCTGTAATAATTCCTCATAAATATAGCACATAAGGTACATTAAACAACAAAATTATGTATGCAAAGCAGCACAAGGATTTAAGATTGAATATGTATACTACCTATTTTACTACTCTTGTTGCCAATGTAGGTCTTCAGAGCACAAATGATATGCATAACCAGGTGGCTCAGATCTCAATGGATATACTCTAACTTTTTTGCTATTTCTCTCTCTCAACTTATATCTATGTTCTCATGGGAATATGCCTGTGGCCTGTCCTGTTTATAGACAAATCTGTATTATATTTCAAGTGCAGCTGAGTTATGTATGGCTGCTTTACTACAATTTGGCTTAATTGCCCTGAATACTTTAGCTTTAGTGATTGGACATTCTTTCAAAGAGCAGATATTTGAGTAAAATATTTTGTCTACTTTATTTAGAAATATAGATGATCTGAGATAAAGATATAACCAGATACAGATCCCCAGTGTTTTCTAATATGCTAGCTGGCTTGACCAAGAATCAGAAAAAAAATATTTTGAAAAAATTTATGTGGAAATGAGAACTGGAGATTAAAAAAAATGTTGGTAGTGACCACTGCAATACATTATGTAGACCACTTTGTGTTCAATGACTATGTTTACCATGAAACAACTATAGTAAATGATCATAAGCCCTAATATATACACTTTTCTTCAAGATTTATCTCTATAATAAGAGTGTACTGCTGAGTATAAAACCTGTTAACATTGAAGAACAGTGCTATAACTCTGATATGACAGAATTACTATAGAGCAACCAACTGGCTACCTAATGGTTGGTTGATTAAATACTTTATGTCTTGGAATAGATAGCGATTTTTTTCTTATAAGAATAGATACATATTCTAAGTGTAGTTTTGCTTTCCTATGCTATAGCATTTCTACCAGCATTACTAGTTATAGAATTTCAACAACATGATCTCCTGCCATGTTGTCCCACTCAATATTGTTTCTGCTTAGGAGATATATTTTGTAGGTGAGGAAATGCAGAATTTTTCCTCTGACCCACATAGAATTGGAATTTGGTAAAATAGTGGGACTTTGATATGTCCCTTGAATTGAAATTATGGAATCTGTATTCTGTGATCCTGATTTTCAAGAAACAATTTGAAGATAGTCACTTTAAACTATTTATTTATAAAGATGTCTTCATATAGTGCACATAAATGTATATGCTGATTAAATTTTAATTATTTTAAATTATGGCAATTCATACACATTTTAAACAAATTAGTATTATAAATTAAGCCAATTGAAACTAATGGTCACTTAAATTATGACCTTAACTTTAAATTTTTGCTGATTAGTTTCTTATTTTTATAACATGCCTGTTTGTGCAAATTTATGACTAAATATGTTTATCTAATTATTTAGTTAAATTAACCTGCTACTTGAATTTCTAACAATAAAAAAGTGAATAATGCTTTTCATGTGCACATTTTTATTACTTTGGGTTAGATTTCTTTGAACAGCTACTTTGGCATTGTGTAGAACCAATGAAATATCTGCAAAATATTTCCTTTGTCTTTGAAAGGTATCCACTATGTAAACATTTATTTTAAAAATCAAGTAGGCATACAAATAAAATTAAATTTATGGCGTAATCATATATCTCAACAATTTTTATCAGTTAATTATTTTATTAACCCCCTTCTTTCCTTTCAGATACATTGAGAGCCACTGCTTTTCCTTCATTTCATATATTAGCATGCATTCATCCCCTGAAGTCTGTGCAGGTTGATTATCAAATGAAGCTTTGAGCTGTCAGCCCTTTATCGTAGAATAAGTGATCATGTCTATCTTTACATGTAAACAGTAGAAAGACTAATTCTGTCTTGGTATATCAGAGCATTCCAATTCTGTTTCTAAATGATAAGTGGTTTGAACAAAGAAAGGTATCTGAATCCTTTTATATGATTTAATTAGAACTAGCTGCATTTGAAAATGGGACTCCTGGTTGAAGAGATTAAAGTGTGATTTATCACCGTGGTGAGACTTGGTCAGCTTATGGCCAAATCTACTGTGTCATCCACCTCTAGTATACTAATTATTTTTCATTTCTTTCAAAATCAAATAAGCTTTCCTACATTAACACCATTAAAGAACACCCATGACACATTTTAAAGTGTTACAATGTGAAATTTTTAATATTTGCATTGTGTTTTTCATATTTTTCTACAATACTTATGAACTTTTTCAGTCATCAGCAGCTTAGTTTTGGGGAATATAATCCTCTTTAGATAAGTTTTTTATTTTTTTTTAATCTGGAGAAATTCTCTGAAACTTAGTGTTCTTATCTTGATTTAGAAACTGACCTCATTCCTGAGGGAAAATACAAATGAATCTCAAAACTATAGCCTTCTTGAATTTGGCATTTCAGAAAAGCTGCTCAAAAACCCCAGCTGTCAGGAATTGTGATTTGGACCTGCTTTGAGTCACTAAGGTCAACAAACACACCTGAAGGGGATTATAAATGGTCACTCTTTTCCTTGTTATCACTTTGTTTGATGAACACTTTATTATCTTTGAAACCATATAAGGACTTAACTTGGCAAGTGTTACTCTAAATTGGATCTGACATATTAGATTCTTAAAGAAGAATTCTCAGCAGACATAAGGCATATCATACTGGCAATAAATAGGGAAAAGACTTTGGAAATAAAGTAAATTGTAAAATATTTTTAAAATACCTTTATAAATATGCTCATCAAATGAAAATTAACTAGAATATCAAAAGAGAATTATTAGTAAAAAAGAATTGGCTACAATATTCATGTGACAATCAACATATGCTTCCTCCATAAAATATAATACAAATGTAAGAGATGATTTAACATAAAGTAAATATGAATTGAATGTTTGCTTTAAAACAAATCTTGATTACACCATCATATGAAATGTTCACATTCCAAGTATTCTTAACATCACATATATAAACTGTATGCATATTTAATCAGAGAGCTGATTCTTTTTTAGTATGTTTTAGAAGCTATGATATGAAATTTCTTAATCATATTTCCTAAGAAGAAAAGGAAAATGAAATTCATTCATACTGTTTTAATGAAAAATTCATGCTTTCACTTGTGTCAGCTTAATTGAAAAGATTTAGAATTTTTAGAAAAGTCATAAAACCAATGTAGTATGAAAGTTCTTAACTGTTGGAGCTAATGGTGAAGTCAATTTAAGTGTATTGTTCATTGAAGTCACAGTATTATATTACAATCATTTATATGAGGATGTCCATTGCTGGTTGTCTCAAAATTAGAAAATGAAAAACATAATCAGTCTCTCATGATTTTCTTAAAGTTTCAGAGGAAAATGAATAAAACATGAAATGCTTCTAGCAACAGGGTGAAAATATTAAGGTAGTATTTATCACAATTATATATCACAAATTAGAGAGGACCTGATCACCTATGCTTTATCTCCCTTGAATTTCTATAGCTTTCATGTAAAAATTGTTTTTTATCATAATCAACAGAATTGCAAGAGGTAAAATGAAGCAATGAGTATTAGAAAAAATTATTTTTCTTCTCTAATAAAAGATACCAATATCACATTTATGTTTTTTATTATGATTGTTCTTCAGATTTGCTCCTTTACAATAAATTTATTATTAATGGTGATTGTACTTTGGAGTATAAGGTAAGGTGCTAATATATATGGAATAGGAGCTAATAATGATGTGCAAAATATCAGTGAGAGATTTCTTTTCAACTCCTCCCTGACTTAAATCATGTGATAACATATACTTCCATAAATTCTAGCAATGTATTTAGATCACTTTTTAGTAATAACATATTTATCTCAGAGTTTTTTGACCCCATATTAATAGAAAAAGTTTGGTTTCCATTCTTTTGGGTATATACCCAGTAGTGGAATTGCTGGGTCATATGGTAGGTTCATTCCCATTCGTCTGAGGATCCTCCATACTGTTTTCCACAGTGGCTGCACAAGTTTGCAATCCCACCAACAATGTATTAGGGTTCCCACTTCTCCACATCCTCGCCAGCAGGTGTTGTTGTTCGTGTTTTTTATGATTGCCATTCTGACTGGAGTTGCATCTCCCTGATTGCCAATGATGTGGAACATTTCCTCATACATTTATTGGCCATTTGTATCTCTTCTTTTGTGAAGTGTCTATTTAGGTCCTTTGCCCATTTTTTGATTGGGTTATTTGCTTTCTTAGATGCATGTGTATCTATGTTTACAGCGGCTCAATTCACAATAGCCAAACTATGGAAGCAGCCAAGATGTCCATCCACAGATGAATGGAATACAAAACTATGGGATATGTACACAATGGAATTTTACTCAACCATAAAGAAGAACAAAATCATGTTCTTTGCAGGGAAATGGATGCAACTGGAAAACATTATGTTAAGTGAGATTAGCCAGTCACAAAGAGTAAAGAAACATATGTTCTCCCTAATATGCGGATGTTAGGGAGTAGATGGGACATAAGCGGGTCCCCAGATGAAAAATTAGAGACCCTCAATAAACAAAGAAGTAGACTTAACCGAAGGGAATGGACGTGGGGGGGCGGGGAGCATACTAAGGCACATGATGTACTTACACAATTATATCAAGATCACTCACTGAACTGAACTTGAGAGGGAGGGAGGG
>PVLC010007728.1:37464-61973 GCA_004027655.1 Graphiurus murinus | reverse complement strand
GGTACTGGGGATTGAACTCAGGGGCATTCTACCTCCGAGCTATACCCCCAGCCCTATTTTTTATTCTTTATTTTGAAACCGAGTCTCACTAAGTTGTGGAGTGCCTCACTAGGTAGCTGAGGCTGGCCGCGAACCCGGATCCTCCGGTCTCAGCCTCCCGAATGCTGGGATTACAAGCGTGCGCCACCACGCCCGGCTCAAAACGGCAATCTTTAGAATAACTAAAATTTTACTTGTAACATTCAGGGCTGCCATAGCTATGTTCCATCTAGTGTAGTAAACTACTAATATTTTATTCAAAATGAAACAAAAACTTTAGTACACCAGAAGTAAACCAATTGTCATATATATGCTATATCTTAAACAAAAGAATTAAGTTATAAAAGAAACTTAGAAATACTCAATTTTTCATTTTAATTAACAATCAGTAAAATAAAAGTATCCTTCCAAAGAAAATATTTAGACATACAATACCTGCGAGTCCTTGGTGGCTTTGGAGGAGGAGAATCTTGTTTTTCAATATCTATGGAGCTGACTATATTTTCAGTGGTAATTTCATTCTGCCAAGGGAAAAAATATGCTTCACTAAAATTAGGAGAAAAATAATTTTCCTTCTTCATGTTTAACCTAAAGTGTTCTGGCTTTTGAAATTTTAAAACAATGTTAATTGTGCCAAGTAACAAAATGGGTCTTAAACTCTGGCTCTGTATTTTAGTCTGAAAGACCAAACTTCAACATGAGAGATTTATATTAAAAAAAGCCCACACCAATTACTGAAAGACCAATTGTGTATCTCAGCATTTTAGCACACTTGTTATATAAAAACATTTCTCAAGAAATAAATATTGAAGAAAAGAGCTTTTTTCCTGGGATCACCACTATTAGAAACTTATGTGTAGGGAGGGGGAAAAACAAAATGTGGCTTATATTCTTCACTTTTCCTAATTTTGGGGGAGTGCCATTGTAACTCCCCATTACTACCTAGTACTTTAAAACTGGTCCATCTATAGGAGTCATTTTATTTATTTATTTTTTTTGTTTTTTTGCAGTACTGGGGATGGAACTCAGAGGCGTTCTACCTCCGAGCTATATCCCCAGCCCTATTTTTTATTCTTTATTTTGAAACCGCGTCTCACTAAGTTGCGTAGTGCCTCACTAGGTAGCTGAGGCTGGCTGTGAACCCGGATCCTCCGGTCTCAGCCTCCCGAATGCTGGGATTACAAGCGTGCGCCACCACGCCCGGCAGGAGTCATTTTAAACATTCCTTATCCCACCCTCTCTCTGTTACCATGGGGAATGTTCTTTTCCACTAGAGAATATAGCACTTATATATATTGCTAACTAAAAAGAAAGGCAGGGGGAGCCCATCCAGGGAGTTCCACAAGGACCAATGACATTAATATTGATGATCCAGAGTCAACGCAACTATAAGAGTTTTAGAGATTAAGCATTGTGAATAGAGAAGCTGTGAAATTATTACATAAAATACTGCCCGGAGTTAAGTTTAATTTGTAGGAAGTATTTCATATTTATCTAGCTAGGCTATGTTAATTCTGGACCAGAGGCAGGTATCATTTTCATCCTTGTACATCTCAGATAAATATTTTGTAAAGCTACTGGCGTGTACTATCAAGGAATTCTAAAACTACAGCTGTGTTTTGTTTTGTTGTTTCTTTATCAAAAGACATTTCTAGCTGGATGTAGAAATGCTTGCTCATGATCTCAGCTACTTGAGGCAGAAGGCTTGCTAGAGTCTAAGGAGTCTGAGGCCAGTCTAGGATATAACATAGACCCCTCCCCCCATCTCAAAAAAAAAAAAAAAAAAGACATTTATCCTAACACCTCCTTCTTTAACTTTGTATGTATTTCCAACTAAAGAAAACAGAGATCTCAACTTTCCAGCAATTTTTAGTGTGCCCCATCCCTGATATATAATTTGATGTATTAATAGAGTTTTACACATCTAACATCTTGACTAGAACAACAGACACATCATTAGACTCATCCTTTATGAAAGTCATCTACCATAATAGAAGTATCTGTTGCAGGGATATATGCTATTGGCATGGTAACCATATAATTTACTGCCCATATCAGGGCTCTTTTGAAAATGAAAGAGGACTACTAGATGTACTAGTTACTACATCTAGACAAGTATGAATGGTACTGCTGTAGGCAAATTAAGACTTTTAGTCACCACAGTCTTACAAGACACCACCAGAATTTATAGACTCTTTGCATCACAAAGTTCCCTAACATATTACTGATCCATGTACTGAGTCTTCCCACTAATCATAAAATATTTTCAATACTCATTAATATTTTGTGCCAATACTCTGTAAAAATTAGCCTTAAGTAGGTTTGATAAAACTTAAAAGTGAGGGCTAGGATGTAGCTCAGTGGTGAGTAGAGACCCTGCCTAGCATGTGTGAGGCCCTTGGTTTGATCCCTCAAATTGCAAAAGAAAGAGAGGAAGGAGGGGGAAGAAAAAAGGAGGGAGAAGAACTAAATGAAACTGCTATAATTGAATTGTTTCTAATCCACAAAGCAGGGCAACTGTTTATGAGTACAACATAATCTCATTCCACGACAACTTAGGTTTTGCTGCCAAATACCTGCAGTATAAAACTCAAAAACAAACAAAACTAGGTTTTCAGAGCATTTTGAACTCTGGAACTACAGATAAGGCACTGTGGACTTAGACGTATGAACTGTACTGAATGAAGTTGGTAATGAAAAGGATACACAGGATGGGGTATTTAACTTCCAGAAGTATTATTGTATTATAAGTCTGGCAGTATTACCAAACAAAAACATAAAGGGTAAACAGTAATAAAGCCCTAAAATGGCATAATTAATACCATAAAGCTATGGAATCAAAGAAAGGGGATGTTACAGTTGAAAATATAAAAATATAACTAAATATTAACAGAACATTAAGGCAGAATGTGGAATAGCAATGAGGGATGGGTACAAACACCAGCAACAACAAACAGAGATGGATGTGGTGGCAGAAGATCTATAATCCCAGCTAATCCAGAGCCTGGGGCTGGAGGATTAAGAATTCAAACCCAGCCTGTGCAACACAGTGAGATTTTGCTCTAAACAACAAGCTGGGTGTGGTGGTACATGCCTATAATAGTACTTGGGAGGCTGAGACAGGAGGATTGCAGGTTTGAGACCAGGCTCAGAAACTTACAGTATTTCAAAATAAAAATAAAATAGGGCTGGGGGTATAGTTTAGAAGTAGAAGGCCTCCAGTACCACAAAAATAAACAATCAAAAACCCCAACAACAGCAACAACAAAAAAAACAAAACAAAAAACAGTGGAAGGGGAACAGGTAGGAAAGGAGAGAAAATAGGGACATTTGTAGGCAAATGACTATATATGACAAGGAAAGGACTCACTCTGGGAGAAAGACTATAGAACCATTAATAAAAAGACCTTCCAGGGGGAGATAATGTTGAATTTCATCTGATGAATGAATCAATGTAGAAATGCAACTCAACAGAGAGCTACTACCTAAATAGCTTGAACCAAACTCCTGGTCACTGGACTTCACAAAAGAACGTTCATGTTGGATGTCCCAGGATTTACCTACAATAATGTGTTATACGTTTACATCTTCTGATCCTTTTTTATTGTTCACAGTGTTTGATTCTACATTTGTCCTGATGTATACAGTTTTCTTAGGCTGCTTTTAATTCCCGTTGAAGCAATCACTAACTTTTGAAACTGAAGTGGTAGCATACCTCTGTAATCCTGATACTCAGGAGGCCGAGACAGGAGGATTGCAAGTTTAAGATCAGTCTCAGCAACATAGGGAGAATCTCAGCAAATGTAACAAGACCCTGTTTCAAGACAAAAAGGGCTAGGGGTATAGCTCAGAGACAGAATGCCCCTGGATTTAATCTCTAGTACCACAAACAAAACAAAAGAAAAAAAATAAATTAAATTTAAAAAAATCAGCTAAGAAAACAAATAACCCGATTAAAAAATGGGCAGAGGAGCCGGGCGTGGTGGCGCACGCTTGTAATCCCAGCATTCGGGAGGCTGAGACCGGAGGATCTGGGTTCGCGGCCAGCCTCAGCTACCTAGTGAGGCACTCCGCAACTTAGTGAGACTCGGTTTCAAAATAAAGAATAAAAAATAGGGCTGGGGGTCTAGCTCGGAAGTAAAATGACCCTGAATTCAATCCCCAGCACCGCAAAAAAAAAAAAAAAAAAAAAAAAAAAAAAAAAAAAAAAAAAAAAAAAAAAAAAAAAAAAAAAGGGCAGAGGATCTAAATAGACACTTCACAAAAGAAGAAATACAAATGGTCAATAAATGTATGAGGAAATGTTCTACATTATTAGCAATCAGAGAGATGCAAATCAAAACTACCTTGAGATTTCAGCTAACACCAGTGGTCCCATATATATAGTAATATTGTAGCCATCTTAACATGTACACTTTATGATGTTCATACCCCAGAAACAGCCAAATGACATTTATCAGAATTTATCCACACTGTTAAATGATGCATGATTTGTTTATATCTCAACAATACTTAGCATGTGCCTATTACCAGGTAAAGATAAGAAAGTAGGTTTGAAACAACCACTTAATTGCTACTGGGCATTTTATCTCATCTCTTCTCATCCACTGGGTAACTTTTTTGTGTTCCTTAGTCATCTTTAAATCTCTGACCCATTAGACAGAAACAATCTATGATAAATTACAGTCCTAGTGTAGACTTCAAGCTACAGTTAAAAAAAAAGAAAGAACTTACAAAATAAAATCTAATAAACAACAGGTAATAGGAAAATGAAGATGACAGAGTGATACAATATTATCATACATCATTTCATGGATTATTTAAATATGTTGAAAAGTATTAAGAACCGCAACAATGAATACTGCAATAAAAGGTTTTTTTAAAATATATTTTTAAAATATAAAGATTAGTAATCTATAACA
The DNA here is from genome assembly GCA_004027655.1 of Graphiurus murinus. Lineage (NCBI taxonomy): Eukaryota > Metazoa > Chordata > Mammalia > Rodentia > Gliridae > Graphiurus > Graphiurus murinus. The sequence continues at coordinate 57,012 of PVLC010007728.1, read as the reverse complement.
TCTACATTTATTTATTTATATTTGTAGTACTGAGGATTTACTCTACCACTGAGCTACATCCTTAGCCTTTTTTATTTTATCTTAGTTTTTAAATTTTGAGAAAGGGTCTTATTAAGTTGCTGAGGCTGGGCTTGAACTTGTGATCCTCCTGCCTCAGTCTTCTGAGTCACTAGGATTATAGTTGTGCACCATCATGCCCCGCTTAAAGCACCTATATTTCTGAAATATGAGAACCTTAACTTTGACATTAATCTTGCATTTATGGAATAAAAAGAAAATATAAAGATAAATATATAGTGTAATCAGCTTCTGGAAATAGTAAATGTCTCATTTTAGATAAAGTTATACAGAAGAATAAACATCCTATTCTATATTATAAAGTATTTGGCTAGATATAGAACAGGTTATATAACAAGAGTTAATTAAACTAAAAGGAAAAAGTGATGGCAATGTGCAAGGTCTAGTTGCACGATTCTTATGTTACTGAAGGAATAAGAAAGAGGTTGTAGATTGTGTGTGTGTGTGTGTGTGTGTGTGTATGGCAGGGGGTACTGGGATTGAAGCCAGGGGTGTTCTATTCTGAACTATACCCCCAGCCCTTTGAAACAGGGTCTTGTTAGGCTGCTGAAGAGTCTCCCTGAGTTGCTGAAGGCTGGTTGTGAACCTGTGATCCTCCTGTTTCAGCCTTCAACCCTCGGTCCTATTTTACTTTATATTTTGAAACAGGGTCTTGTTAGGTTGTTGAGGCTAGCCTCAAACCTGTGATCCTCCTGTGTCAGCCTCCCATGTGGTATGCTACCACTCCAGGCCATACATATAAATCTTAAAAGCCTCAAACTGTCTGTCACTTGGCTAATAAAAGAAATACACAGAGTACCTAAATTCATGGATTAGCATTTATTACCTTAATGGACTTAGACCAGCATTTGGTAACAAATCTCTTATTTGGAAAACCAAGAAATTTCAAACAATTATCCTAGAAAATTGACAAAGCTATTTAATGCAGAAAAAGGAAAACAAAGCTTATAAATTTTACAACTCAGATAGATGTGGTAGTGCATATTTGTAATCCTAGTATTTGGCAGGCTGAAACAAGGAGGATTAACAGGTATTGAGGCCAGCACATGGTAACTGTGAGACCCTCTTTCAAAATTAAAAAAATAAAAAAGGAGCTGGGTGTGGTGGTGCATGCTTATAATCTCAGTACTTGGGAGGCTGAGACAAGAGGATCGCAGGTTTGCAGCCAGCCTCAGCAACTTAGTGAGGCCATCTGTAACTCAGACCTTGTTTCAAAAATAAAAGAATAAAATAGGGCTGGAGGTGTGGCTGAGAGGTAGAATGTCCCCAGGTTCTATCTCCAGTACCATAAATAAATAAATAAATAAATAAATAAACAAACAAATACATACATACATACATACATACATACATAAATAAAATTAAAAAGGGCTGGAGGGCATAGTTCAGAGGTAGAAAGCCCCTGGGCTCAATATCTAGTACCACCTCACAAACATATACAAAAGATGGAACTCATAAGTTCAATGTAAAGATGTAGAGAAATTTACTTCCTGTTACCCCAAATAGCTTGGCACCTTTAGAGACAAGGTGATTATATACAGAAAGAAGAAAACTGCTACAAAACAGATATAGAAATGAGAATATAGTATTTTTGTCAGGTAAAGTTTGAATATCCAATACGATTCCCTCCCTCCCTTCCTTTCTTTTTTGTGATACTGGGGATTGAAACCTAAGGGTATTCTTCCTTTGAGCTACACCCCCAGCCCTATTTTATTATTATTTTGAAACAGGGTCTTGCTAGGTTGATGAGTCTTACTACTTGCTGAGGATGTCCTCGAACCTATGATCTTCCTATCTCAGCCTCCCAAGTACTAGGATTACAGGTGTGCGCCACTACTCCCAGTTCCAATATGATCTTTTAAGGCAAAAATGACATTGAACTACAATAAACTAAAAGGAGGCTTAAGTGGTCCCGCAATTCTGTTTAATTAAAAAGCATAAAGTATATACAAATAACTACAAAATTTTATACTTTCATGCCAAGAACAAAATAAAATAAAATGTAGTGGAATCAATTTACAAGTATTTAGGCGAGAGTAGAAGAGAATGCAGTGAATTTTTTAAAGTAGTAATTTATAACTAAAACAAAATGAATTATATGATTTTTTGGAGAGGGGGGTAGGGGGATAGAACCCAAGGGCATTCCCTTAGCTATGTCCTCAGCTTTATTTTATTTTTTAGCTGGAAACAGGGTCTTGCTAAGTTTCTGAATACCTCACAAAGTTGCTGAGGCTGGCTTCAAACCTGCAATTCTCAAGTACTGGGATTACAGGTGTATGTCACCACGCCTGGCTGAATTATATGACTTTTGACTCAATATTTTATTTCTTAGCTATATTCTATTTAGACTGTTATTTAACTTTACTGGAGTCATTAAATATCCATCATAATAGAGATAAAAATAGGAAGAAATAAGTTAATAAAATCTAGGTTAGATAATATTCTCATATTAGGAAAAACACAAGATGACAATTAAAAGCTAAATACTGTATCTTGGTAAAAAAGTAAGTTTGCTAAAACTAATAGGCTAGAACACCTACCCCTTCATCAGCAACTTTCTGGGTTCCATGAATTTCATACATTTGTAGCTGTTTTTCAAACAGTTGGGCAATGGCTCTATGAACAAGTTCATATTGCTCCTATTAGGGAGGTAAATGGTAAAAAAAGGGAAAAGATATTTAAGTAAAACAAGAAGGCATTTATAATAATGTAATTTATAAAGTGAAGCAAACTATACCTTTGTTTGTACTGCAGAATGCCTTTGTGTTCTCATTTCTTGTATTAAATTAAATACATTAAATTCCTCTGGTATTTTCTAAAAGAAAGAATTTAATATGTGTAAACTTTGAACAACATTAGAAAATACTAAAATACTCAACTTTTCTTACAGACCTTAGATATAAGCTGGATACCTGCAAACACTTACTGAGCCCTACCCATCAGGAATCAGACACTGTGCATAGCATTTAGATGCAAAGTTTGTACTGATTCTCAGCAGCCAAGCTGGGAGCCATATCCAGCCAAAGAAAGCATGATTAAAATGTAAGGGGAATAAAGAGGCTGAGAAAAATTCTTGATGGCTAGAGTAGCAATTACATTAGATATTAAAAGAAGGTTATTTCACAAAAAGCAAAGAAAATATACACAGGCATGGCAGATTGTATAGTTTATTTGGGGAATTGAGAATGCAATTGATGTGGATAAAGCCTAAGACTAAAATGAGGAAGAGTAGGTACTGAAAGTATTACAGAAGATCAAGCTACTGGGATCACACTATAAAACATTATAAAGAGCTTGAACTTACGCTATAGGCCAGTGTCTACTAGACTGGCCATGTAAGGATCAGTTAAAACTAGGTAAAATACAGATCCCCAAAGCTTCATCTCTAGGGAATGACTGTAAAATAACCTAGACAACTTCTTGCATATTTGGGATTAGAACTACTGCAATAGCCAATCTTAGAATGAGTTTTCTTAAAATGAGTTTATCTGATATTCTGGCAACTTCTGCATCAGGGAAGATGACAGTCTGCATGGGGGAGAAACTAGAGATGGTTTATTGAATCAGAAATATAACAACTTGGTGATAAACAAGTATATGTTGAAGTGATGAGGAAGATGAAAAAATTGACAATGATTTCTAGCTTTACTCCTTGGGAGTTTTTACTGACATCAAAATATTTTTACAGTAAGTTGCATCTAAAGCCAAAGATTATCATTAAGTTAAACCAATCTCAATCAAATCAAATATATAACATCTGAAATGTTTTGAACATTTCAAACCTCTTTAAAAACTTCTGAAATTTCATTTGCTGGCATTCAATTAAATGACTTTTCCCAATCCAATTTGAATCTTTGACTTTTGTGTTAAAGTAAGGTAGAATGCTAGTTAAAATTTTTCACTTAATAAATTTTTATTTGAGTACAAGGAAATGATTATAGTTTTTAGGGAATTCAAAAGTAAAATTTAACCCCCATTATGGTCTGGATATAGAATGTCCCCGGAAGAGTTCATGTATGTTGATGTTCAGAAGTGATATAACTGAATCATGAGGGTTTTAATGTCATCCATTGGGTGGTAACCTAGGTAGAGTTTGACTAGGTGTGGCCTTGAAAACCACAGATATATCCATGAACCCCCTTCACTAGCCTCTCTGCTTCTGGCCTCCATGATGTAAGAGCACAGCCCTTGTGCTCTTCTCTTTGCTCCCTGTGCCATACGCTGAGTTCCACAGACTTCGCCTGGTCTAACATGGACTGAACTTCTGAAATCTCCAGAACTGTGAGCAAATAAACCTTCCTTCTTCTAAGTTGTTGTTGTCAGGTATTTTGAGCCACAGCAGTGAGAATGCTCACTGAAACAAATTCAAGGCTTTGAAAGTAATGGCTTAAAATTTAAATATGCCCTAGTAAAAATAAAAAAATGGAAAAATAGCAGGGAAAAAAGTATAGAGTGAGAAAAAGGGAAAAGAGAAACACTCTATTGACATTTTATATAAAACACAGATTTACATACTTATAAGCTATAAAGCTACAAAGGATTAAACACTTGTCTCTAATGCATAGAAAATGCAACATATGGAACCAGCAAGAGAACTGAACATACATAAAACTTATATTTTTCAAATTGGTAACATGATGAAGGCAGTTGTCTTATTTTTGTATTCTCTATAGCATAAAACACAATTCCTTGGAAATAGTAGTGGTAGAAAAACATCAATCACAGCAAAAGTAACAAAACTAATAAACTGAAATCCCACAGCTAGTAGGTGAGAGAGCCAGAATTTTAATCTGGCAAGTTTGGCTCCAAATTCAGTATTCTTAACCACTATACTTTAGTATCTCCACTAGGCACAAACATTACTGGACACAGTATACAAATACTTAGAATAAATATAGAAGTCAATGAGAATTCTATATTTGAAGAAATCAGTGTACAGTTTATATCGCTCATGCAGGTATTCATTCACTTAAAACACCACCTTTTTCCTCCTGTCCAGTACATTACCTCAAGGCAATGTGCAGCACTTATAACTTTTCATTATCTTTATTTCTTACATGGTAAAAATCATTCTGAAAAGGTAACATATAATGAAATATGTGCTATCATTTACTGTAATTAATATTATCTGAAAATCATAATAGATCAATTGGACATATACTACATAAAAATTATTCTTACCCCAGCTTTTAGTAAGTTCCATGTATAATCAATGGCACAGATGGCACCTGTTCTTCCACAGCCTGCACTAAGGATATAAAGTTTGAAATTTTTTAAAAAAATTTTTGTGATAAAAGAGATGTAAAATAAATGCACATGAATATGTTAACACTCAAAAACAACAAATCATTTGGGAAATTTACAAAATTCTACTTATTTAGCAAACTAAAACTTAAAAGTGCATGCATGGTATCATCCTTAACATTAATGCTTATACTTTTTTTTGCGGTATTAGAGATTGAACTCACAGGCATTGTAACCTCTGAGCTACACCTCCAGCCCTATTTTTTTTCTTTATTTTGAAATCGGGCTTCAGTAAGTTGAGGAGGGCCTCACTAAGTAGATGAGGCTGGCTGCAAACCTATGATCCTCCTGTCTCAGTCTCCCAAGTACTAGGATTATAAGTGTGCGCCACCACGCCCAGCTGCTTAAACTTTTTAAAACTTAAATCAAGGAATGTCTAAGATTAACAGCCTGACAGAATAGTCATGTGGGTTTACTATAGAAGTTGAAGTCTACTAAAAAAACATTGTACAAATATAACAATATACTGCAAAGATAAATTTATTGTGTTCAAGATGGCTCTTGTACTTTGGAGTAGAGAAAAAATAGTAAATCATTTCAATTTACAAAAGATATAGGAAAGATGATGAATGATGAAAGCCCAAGAAATTGGTTTAAGTACAAGCAGTGCTTTCCTCAATAGAAAAAAAGACAACCAATGCACTCTCATCTCCTGAAGAACTTATGGAAGCTGGAGAATGTAAAGTAAAATAACCAGAGGCTTTTTTTTTTAATTTGGAAAAACAACAACAAAAAATCTTTAAAGCAAATGCTTCTCAACTAGAGAAAGGCCAGAATAATCTTTTTTTTTTTTTTAAACTGGGGACTGAACCTAGGGGCATTCTACCTCTGAGCTGTACCCCAACCCCTTTTTAATTTTTTTATGTTGAAATGGTCTCGTCTAGTTGCTGAGGTTGGCCTCAAACCTGAGATCCTGCTGTCTCAGCCTCCCAAGTACTAGGATTATAGGTATGTACCACAGCACAGAGCTCACCAAAATAATCTTTGGGCAGAAAAAAGTCATAGCCATATTAATTTTTTATTTTAAAACAGGGTCTCACTAAGTTGCTGAGGCTAGTTTTGAACCTGAGATCTACCTGTCTCAGTCTCCCAAGTACTGAGATTAGAAGTGTATACTACCATGCCTGGCCAACAAATCACTTTCTGAGACTATAAATAAAAAACAGCCTTTTTACTTCACTAATTATAGAGACACTACAATGAAGTCACCTGAACAAAACTATATTCAGTGCTATACCTCTACTAAAAGAAATCTTTCAGCTACTTAATTTTTTTTTGGTACTGGGTATCGAACTCAGGGGCATTCTACCTCTGAGCTACACCCTCAGCCCTATTTTTTATTCATTTTGAAGCAGGGTCTCACTAAATTGCGGAGGGCCTCACTAAGTAGCTGAGGGTGGCTTCAAAATTGGGATCCTCCTGTCTCGGCCTCCCAAGTACTGGGATTACAAGTGTGTGCCATCACTCCTGGTTTCAACAACTTAAGTAACTAACCAGAAACTATAAGTCTGAAAACTATTTCACTTTTTATAAAAAATTATGACTATAGATATAAATAACTTAGGAATAAAGTAACAGCAGTTTTATGAAATAAAAACCATGAGTTTTATGAAATAATACTCTAAGACCTTTAGAAGAGCCAGATATAAATTAAAAATTAATAGTAGAAAAACTGCCTCAGGATTTAGGTAGTTTTTACTCTTGTGAAATTCATACATTGACCTACATAATGAAATTTTAAAACTTGGGTTTCAAAATACTCTACATTACCCATATTGTAATGACACTTATATTCCAAACTACTACAAACATTTAATACTCTCAAGACTAAATGAAGCCATATATTATTTGAAGCTTTCTAAAAAGATAGCAACAATGAGTTCTATGAACAAAATCATAGGTTGTAATCTAGAAACCCACAGGAGTAGAGAGGTAGTCAGATAAGACAGGTAACAAGGGGTTGGCAATATTTAAAGATCCAAGAACCATCTGGGCATGGTGGCACATGCCTGTAATCCCAGTACTTGAAAGGCTGAGGCAGGAGGATTGCAGGTTCAAGGCCAGCCTCAACCATGTAGCAAGGCCCCCTACAACTTACCTTGTTTCAAAATAAACAAAATAAAATAGGGCTGGGGGTGTAGGTGAAAGGTAGATGCCCCTAGGTTCAATTCCCAGTCACAAACACACACATACACACACCCAGAAAGATGATTTTATGTTTTATTGTTACACTGAAATTGTTTGTTATTGCATAAATTTTTAAGGTCTTAGTCTTAAACATACCATAACAAAGCTACGACAAGTTTACTATTATATTAGTGCAAAAATACCTTATTCAATATCAAACTTAAAGAAAAGTAGTATTATAAATACAAAAGCATTTATACATTTGAAAAATTCTTTTGTACCTGCAATGAATACAAATAGGCACATCTTCATGTTCTTGGTATTTTCTCATTAAGCTTATCATATCCAGAATAGAATCAAATGATGAAGGAACGTCATGGTCTGGCCAGTTCACATAATGGAACTGATAGAGCCTACGAGATTCCTTCATGAAAATCAGAAATTCAACAATTATGAAAACACACTTGCAAATTTTAAAGATGTACATCTCATTTAACTGTCATTTCTAATAATTTAGTGTACAGCACTTAGCACTATCCTAAAAAACAAACAAATAAATAGCCTGCATTTATTGACTGCTTACTACATGCAAAATATTGTTGCTAATAGTTTCCCACATAATTTTATTTAATCTCTATAAGGAAGGTAGTATTTGGTACTATTTTCATATTATTAAAGGAAACTGAGGCAGGAAGATTAAATGACTTGCCTAAAGTTTAATAGAAAGTGACAAATACAGGATCTAACCCAGGTGGTCTTACCTCCAGAAAGTGCACTTTAACCATTACACTATACATATACTATTTAATCCACACTATTTAAATGAGTCAAAAAGTGGAAAATATATCATAAGCACTGTGTTCGAATCTATTATTAATCAATGTGTCCACCCTTAAACCCATTTGTTTTATTATAAATCTTTTTATTCCCTCCTTTCAGTTCTAGGGATTGAACCCATGGGCATTCTACCTCCTTCAGTTCTAGGGATTGAACCCATGGGCATTCTACCTCCAAGCTATATCCCCCTGCTGACACCCTATTTTATTTTGAAACAAGGTCTCACTAAGTTGTGGAAGACCTCACTAAGTTTCTGAAGCTGGCCATAAACCTTCAATCCTCCTGTCTCAACCTCCCAAGTATTAGGATTACAGGCGTGCACCACCACACTTGTATTTATAAATCAGTTCTTAAAGTATGGTCTGGGTAACTCCCTACTTCCTCTCAGCCCTTTGGTGTGGGGGTGGGGATGTATTGGTTTTAAACTATTTTCATACTAAGTAGCTGAGGGTCTCGCCAAGATATAAATGGCTTCACACCTGTGATCCACCTGTCTCAGCCTCCCAAGTATTGGGATTATAGGTATGGATCACCACACCTGGAAAATATTTACTTTTATTTATTTTTTGGTACTGGGGATTGAATCCAGGGGCACTCTACTTCCCAGCTTAACCTCTAGTCCTTTTATTTTTTGTTTTGAAACAGGGTCTCACTAGGTTGCTGAGAGTTTGATTATGCCGCTGGGGGCTATCCTTGAACCTGAGATCCTTCTGTCTCAGCCTCCCACATACTGAGAGATATAGTTTTGATGGTAACTTTTTTTTTTTGGTGTGGTACTGGGAATGAAACCCAGGGGCATTCTACCTTCAAGTTATACCCCAGCCCTATTTTACTCTTTATTTTGAAACAGTGTCTCATTAAGTTGGAGAGGGCCTCACAAGTTGCTGAGGCTGGACTTGAACCTACAATCCTCCTGTCTCAGCCTCCCAAGTACTGGGATTACAAGCATGTGGCACCACACCCGGCTTGACATATCTCTTTCTAAAAAATTATAAACTAGTAAAAGTGTGCAATAATTATTTAAGTAATACTATAATCTGCTAACTTCAATAGAAGTTAGCAAAGCCATCATAATTATTTCAAATACAGCAAATTTAAGGCAAGTCATAGTAAGTTAAAATTTATGTTACTTTATTATGTAATTTAGTAAGCATGATGCTCAAGATAGTAAACAAAACATTACACCCTGAATTTCTTCTTCATTATATATTACATAACTAAAAAAAAGCCAGCAAATTTCCTAACTATGAAAGACAGTATACTATTTATGTATCTTCACATTGAAAGCTATTCTTGGAAACTGTCTCTAATGGAAAGTACTTACATTCTGAAACTCAAGTAACAGTGTCCTAATGAAGTAATCTGTTCTTGCTTGTTCATCTTCCTAAAGATAGAGACATCTGAGTCATTAATGACACTATTAAAGCAACAACATATACACACCAAAACAAACAAAACACGTAACAGCCATAATATAAAAGAACCTTTATAATTCCAGATATATCTGGTAATTATAAAAACAATCATTTGAAAAGTTACCAATTTGTTTCTATTTTATTTATAGCTTATTATTAAACACAAGTCTATTAACTAATTACTTAACCGAGTATCAATCATCTAATAAAACCTAGAATTGTGTAACAGAAATAATACAACAGAATGTCACTCTCAGGACCTACCACCACAACCCATTGTCAACCATTTTATCTTTCCCAAAAGTTTGATGTTCCCTAACACCCAACTATCAATTTAAATGATGAGTGGGGAAGGAGGGAGAAAATCCCAAATTATTATGTTTGACCACAAAACCACTTCAAAAGTCTCTTAGTAGCCGGGCGTGGTGGTGCATGCTTGTAATCCCAGCATTCGGGAGGCTGAGACCGGACGATCCGGGTTCGTGGCCAGCCTCAGCTACCTAGTGAGGCATTCCACAACTTAGTGAGACCCGGTTTCAAAATAAAGAATAAAAAATAGGGCTGGGGGTATAGCTCAAAGGTAGAATGCCCCTGAGTTCAATCTCCAGTACCGAAAAAAAAAGGTCTCTTAGCATCATTTAGCCAAAATATTAGGATGAAGCCTCTACATCAGTTTGTCACTATGCAAATTATTTTATCTTATTAGTTAAAATCACAGTTTAGGCTAATGATCATCAAGCACAATAGTATATGCTATTTTATTAATAGAATATTCATTATTATTCCTGCTTTAATTTTTGAAATCATGGTAATTTACTTTCGTGATTTTCAAATATCAATGAAGGCAGTTATATTTTTGTGTGTGTGCATTGGGGATTGAATACCAGGGTCTCATTAAGTTGTTGAGAGCCTCAGTATGTTGCTGATGCTGGCCTTAAACCTGCAATCCTCCTGTCTCAGTCTCCCAAGTACTGGGATTATAGGTGTACACCACCATGCTTGGCTAAGTTTTTATTTTTAAAGGAGTATGGATAAGAACACTGGTCTAAGACTTTAACTTTTTCTGTAAAGGATCAGACAGCAAATAGGGACAGGGGAAGGTGCTGAGAATTAAGGGGCTTTCTACCTCTGAGCTACACCTCCAGCACTTTTTAATTTTTGTTATGAACAGGCTCTTAGGAAATTGCTGAGGCTGGCTGAGAACCTGGGACGCTCCCGTCTCAGCCTGCCAAGTACTGGGATTACAGGTGGGTGTGCACCACTGCACTCAGCCTATTTTTGGCGTTGGGGGTCACAAAGTTTTTGTCTATTCAACTTTGCTGTTGTTATAGCCAAATATGTACATTCATGGGCACGAGTGTCTTTTAATGAAACTATTTACAAAATAGGTAGTGGGCCGGGCATGGTGGCGCATGCCTGTCTGAAGGTGTAGCTCAGAGGTAGTATGGCCCTGGTTTCAATCCCCAGTACCACAAAAGAGGTAGTGGGCCAGAGCTGACCCATGGGTAGTGTGCCAACATCTAGACTAAGTGCTGTATACAGTGATACGGGATTGAGCTCCTACTAGCCAATCCTTCTCTTTTCATCTCCACTTTACTCTTTCCCCCAGCCCCATAGCAAGAGAGGTACAGAAATGGCTGTCATTTCTCAGTCTCAAACACTCTGCCAAGTAGAAAAGGTGCTTTCCAAGTTTTATATTTATTTATTTATTGGAGTACTGGGGACTGAACCCAGGGGCTACACCCCCAGACCTTTTTAATTTTTTATTTTGAAACTGGGTCTCACTAGATTGCTGGGGGTTTTTACTATGTTGCTGAGGCTATCCTCGAACCTGCAATTCTCCTGTCTCAACCTCCCACATACTGGGATTACAGGTGTGTGCCATGTAATGGCATCTGACTTGAATTGTATTTATAGTTAAATTGGTGGCAACAAATTCTGAGTCATCCTAATAAATAAATTATACATTTTTTAAGTTCCATTTAACTTTAAAAAAAATTTTTTTTGGCTTCTTCAGCATGGATCAGTCCTGAACCTGACAAATCAAATCAGCACTTACTAATCAAATCAAACCTCTTATCAAGAGGACTTTTAATTTTTTTAGTTCAATTAAAAACCCACAACTGAGTGTGGTGGTGCATTACTTTAATTCTACTTGGGAGGCTGAGACAGGATGATCAAAGGTTTGAGGACAGCCTCAGCAAGTGACTCTTATCAACCTAGCCAGACCCTGTTTTAAAATAAAAATAAAAAATAGGGCTGGGTATGGTATAGCTCAGAGGTAGAATGCCCCTGGGTTCAATTCCCAGTACTGCCCCCCCGCCGCCCCACATGAAAAAGAAAGAGAGAGAAAGAAAGACCCACTCAGAAAAATCAATTCACCTTTTTCCAGATTATAAACTATATAATTGCAGTGACAACTGCCTGTATACAAGTACTTAGGAGGCTGAAACAGGAGGATGGAAGGTTCAAGGATCAATCTTTACTACCAACATGGCAGTTTTCAAACTCCTCCTTTTTTTTTTCCTTTTTTCTTTTTTGGTGGTACCAGGGATTGAACCCAGGGGCATTCTATCTCTGAGCTACACCCTCAGTCTGATTTTATTTTTTATTTTGATTCAGGGTCTCACTAAGTTGCAAAAGGCATCATTAGGTTGCTGAGGCTGGGTGCAAACTTGCGATCCTACTCTCTCAGCCACCCAAGTACTGGGATTACATGCTGTACCACCGTACTCAGCTCTCAAACTCATTTTTCTACATAATTATAACAATTTTGGGAAGAATAACACAGATATGAAAGGTTAACATGATACATGTAACATGATACTTGAATTATAAAGGGTCTTTCCCATTTATTTGATTTGAAATAGATCATTCAAAGCACACTGTTACTTCTGTTACTGTTACATATACAGTTATTGTCAATAGGCATATACAAAGACAAAATTGTCATGATACAAGGAAATTATACATTTATAAAAGTAACTTCCAAAATTTCTAAATTTATTTATTCATCCATTCATTTATTTATTTATTTGCGGTGCTGGGGTTTGGACCCAGTGGCATTCTACCTCCAAGCTACACCCCCAGCCCTATTTTTTATTCTTTTATTTTGAAATAGGGTCTCACTAAGTTGCAGAGGGCCTCACTAAGTAGCTGAGGCAGGCCTCGAACCCGGATCCTCCTGTCTCAGCCTCCCAAGTACTGGGATTACAAGTGTGCGCCACCACGCCTGGCTCTAAATTTAAATATAGTATAAAAACAAATATTATTACTATTTATAAGTGTAGGTTTATATGGAATTGAGTATTGACTTTACATTAACCAAGGTACATTTAATTGTTCATCAGTCTACTATGCCAATATTCTCATTAAATAATACATACACACATATAAAAACAGGTACTTACACAAGAAATTTTAAATGGTGCAAATGTTATAGGGTCTTCTCCACACAAAGGCCAATATCGCTCACATTTTTTCTGTTGTCCAAAAAAAGTTAGTAATTACTTTGTGTGGTAGTTTTTCTTAAACTTTTACAAGTATTTTGTGTCCTAGGGGTTAGCTTGCTACTTCTTCCCCAAAAGAGAAAAAGTGTCATCAGTGGCAAGGAGCTAGGAGATTGCAGACATATACTAACTGTTGTTACAGATAAGCTACTGTGTCCTCTCTGAGATTAGTCATAATAACTTTATTAATATAAGTGTACAAACTGTTCATGGCTACCTGACTAGCTTATAGTATAAACCAAAGATCTTCCAATAGAAAAGCAAAAAACTGCTTTAAAAAAAGTACCTGGCACAAGGAGGTCCCAGATAAATTATAATGCTTGGAACGTGACATCTGGCTGAATTCCCATTAAGTGCAGAATTTTTAACAGTGGTAAGAGCACTGTACTTGGCATCATAAGAATTTTCCAAGTACTAATTTTACTCTTACTGATAATTAGCTTCTTTATCTGTAAAAATGGGAATAATATTCCTTGTTCTATAGGGCTTTTGCATATACTAATTAAGAGTTTACTGCAAATGTTCTATTTATGCAACAAACCTTATACAAGCATAATGCATTATTTTAACTATCCAATTTTATTTGAGATTACAAAGTATAATCAACTTCACCTCTTACTTTCCCACTTTAAACTGCTATAGAAACAGAATACTCAATTTTCACAGGTTTCTAATATGAAGTCCCATCATTTTAGAAGACTAGAAAAGTAAATGAAAAGTCCAACTTTGTAGAAGGTACAGTGACTCAGATACAAAGAAATAACGTGATTTTTATCAAGATCCAATAAAACGAAACCCTATAATTGACCATCTAGCTTAAAACAACCTTTTTGGCAACGAGCAATGTATCAGTTCATAATATTTTGAAAATTAATATTTGGCTGATACACAAAAACAAAAATTTTACATATCAGTGGGTTAACATGTGATGCTTCAATACATTGTGTAATGTTGAAATCAGATAAAGATATTTATCTCCTTAAACATTACCATTTCTTTATAGTAAAAACTTCCAAAATTCTTCCTTCTAGCTTTTCAGAATGTATACTACATTATTTTTATCTATGGTCATCCCACTGTGGTGCCATAGCACACCAGAATTTCTTGCTTCTACCTGTTCATGAGTTTATAGTTGAATTCTCATAGTTCCAAAAATAGTGGAGTTATTATCTATCAGCTAGATAGAATGAACTGTAAGTTGACAATACTCATAGGGCAACAAAGTAGAACTGTCTAGTGCACCAATTTAGCTTAGAATAAATATGAATATTTTAGAGGCTTAAGACTTCAGGTAAATTCTAAACCTCATTGCCCAGGAAAAGTTTATAGAAAAAAATATTTTGAGAGTTGCTTTTTATTTTGATCTTCTCCTTGGTAAAGTTTTATTATTTTGAAACAAACAAAAACATATGAGATTACTTTAGGTATGAATTGAAAGCTGCATGAACAACATGCCCCTCATTCACTTAAGCAGTATATAAATGCAGATTTTGTTGGTGTTTATATTTCAGGTGCAAAACTAGTAACAATTGATGCCAAAAATTATGTGCTTAATTATCACAGATGCATGGTTCCTCCTAATACTACAAGATGGGTATTTGTTTTAGAGATGAGGAAACTAAAGTGAAACGGGACAGTGGACTGAACCATGGATAAAATGCTAAAGGGAGGTATCTCTGGTTTCATCATCTATGCTTTAAGGTTACACTAGAAGTCAAGATCAAAGTCAAAGTTGTCAAATAATCCACAGTCTACTGTAGGTTGAAGACTTCTAATGCAAAAGCCTGAAACCTGAAGTGCTCTGTCTGAAATGTAAAACCTTTTGAGCATCATATTGATGCTCAAAAAGCTTCCTATTTTGAAGCACTGCTGATTTTGGATTTTTGGGTAGGGATGCTCAACTAGTAAAGTCTAAGCAACTATTCTAAAATCTGAAAAATTTCTGGCTCCAAGTATTTTGGGTAAGAAATTCTTGATCTATACTAACAGAACACTATAAATCATAAAACCTTTACTTTCAGAAAACTTTAAATTCAACTTGCTTTTTCACCATGTATTATATTACTTAACCCATAAACAATACGAGCTCATTAATAGTATTAAAAGAATCCCAGTAATTGGGAGGCTGAGATAGGAGGATAGTAGATTCGAAGCAAGCCTCCACAACTTAGCGAGGACCTCTGCAATTTAGTGAAACCCTGTATCCAAATAAGAAATAAAATAAGGCTGGGGGTGTAGCTGAGAGGTCTGGGTTCAATCCCCAGTGCCACACACATACACACACACAAAAAGTATTAAGAGAAATCCTAAACCTTAACAGTTACTTAAGAAAACATTACATGAGTGAAATTTAAATTCCTAATACAACCAACTAATAATGACAGTACTACAGTATATACTGATAATACTTAAATGTATAATTTGATTATTTAATTCCTCAATTTTTTTTTATTTTGTAGTCTTAGTTCATTTTCCATCCAATATTTACTTGGTACTAGGAAACAGTGTAGTTTCGGAGGAATAAAAATACTATTAGTTAAAATGAAATTTCCTAATTATTATTTTTTGTGGTACTGGGACTTAAATTCAGGGGTGTTCAACCTCCGAGCTACACCCCCAGCCCTATTTTTCTTTGTCTGTGTGTGTGGTGCTAGGAATTGAACCCACAGGCATTAGTCATTCTACCTCCAAGCTATATCTCCTCAGCGCTATTTTTTAAATTTGGAAACAGGGTCTTGCTAAGTTGTTGAGAGCCTAAGTTGCTAAGACTGGCCCGGTTTTGAATATGTGATCTTCCTGTCTCAGCTTCCCAAATGTTGGAATTACAGGTGTATACCACTACACCCAGGCTTATTTATATAACATTTCATATAACTGAAAGTTGTAGTATCTTATTTTTGCAACATATCTCTTACTGAAAAAAAAAGTTTAATAAAAATGTTTATAACTTAGAAGTAATTTTTAGTTTAATTATGAAACACAGTACAAGAAAACTTCCAATAAAATCACCACTTAATTTGTTTTTAAAGTTTGATTTGTGTGTTACATTTATAGAAGGTCATATTTGATATTTTACTTAAATATCTTTCTTTGTAAGTATCTCATTACTTTCTACAAGGACTTCAGAATTGATGTGATGCTGAGCAGTCTGAAACTAATTTTGCTTATACATAGCATCAATTAAAAAATCAAGGTAAGAAAAAAATAAGAGTGTGGTATTTGCAGACAGACTAATCAGAATGCTTAAACTGTAAGTTGACAGTTAATCAGAATGAATTAAGACATTTTCATTTGTTCAATTGTATTCCTCTTTTAAAATACCTCTCTAGTTGATTAATAATGTCCTACTTACGATATCACTAAATATTTGGAGACTACTAAGTAATACTATACAATTATTTTAAGTATATCATAAAATGTATTATGAAACATTATTTTTATTCTATCAAATAAAAGCAATAGCAGAACTCAAAAAAGAGTGCCTATTTTACTTGGGCTCAGACTACAATAAAATAATAAAAGACCAGGGGTATTTATCCTTAGAAATGAAAAGTATTAATAGGTATACATACCCTTCCCATTTCAAATTCTCGACAGGCCATTACAATGATCTAAAATGGAGGGGCAGCAGGGGTGAGGAATAGAATACAAAATCTATCAGTTAAACACAGTTTACCTTTTAAACAAAATACAAATCTCAAGAATGACATTTTACACTTAGTGAACACAGTATCCTTGGCCTGTCTAAAAGTGTAGTTTTAATAGTTATGGTATAAGTTAAAGAGATTATCAAAAAATTACATCTTCCAAACAAGAGCTAACTGAAGAACAACAAATGAGATTGACTCCAATTAACACAACTAATTCAGTTGAGTTATATTATATGAATCTTACAGATTTACTTCTGAATTTTGACATTATATTAAAATGCCACTTTTAGGATGTTTACCTAATAGTATTTTTTAATTAAACACTGATTATTTAACCTATTTTGTACCATTGTCCCAGATGTGGAATACCTATATAAACTTACAGTATGTAATATATAATTACGCAATAAGAATATAATATTTAATATAATTAATATTAATATGTAAGCTCCAGATTATTATTTCTAATCTATTTTAATGCAACTGTGTCAATTTTGTTGAAATATTTATAGAATTAAAAACTTGAGATTTAATGGGTTAAAATATATTTCATAAAATTATCTAAAGGTTAAAGGCTAACGCTCTCTTTGAACTAACAATTATAATCGGTTTCCCCCTTAACATTTTTTTTTTGTGTGTGTAGTACTAGGGATTGAACCCAGAAGCATTCTACCTTCGAGCTACACCCCCAGCCCGATTTTATTTCTTATTTGGAAACAGAGTCTCACTAGGTTGACGAGAGTCTCACTACTTGTTGAGGCTGTCCTCAAACCGGTGACTCTCCTATCTCAGCCTCTCAATACTGGGATTACAAGCACGAGCCACCACACTCAGCTTCCCCTTAACATTTTATAATGGAAATTTTCAAATATATAGGAAAACTGAAAGAATTTTACAGGAAGGATTATATAGCATTCACCAATAGTCTACTATTCACATTTCACTCAAATTATTTACACTTTCCCCTAAGTACTTCAGCATGCATATTATTATCTGGAACTCAAAAAATTTTATAATGTTTACAGTATTTTTTCTTTGGAAGTTAATTTTATATACAATGAAAGACAAATTTTAGTGAACATTCTCCAAATTTTGACAAATACACACTTCTGTGCATCGCACTAACGACTGGAAATTTCCCCCCATCATACTAATCTTCCAGAGGGTTAATGGAGGATGACAGTGCTTTAGAATCATTATAATGTCATAGAAAAGGACTATTATAACGTTCATGACAGAGGTAAGAGAGCTCCTTATTCTTTATTTTCCACCTCCACACAAATGAAACCTTCACCAAATTCTTTGATTCCAAGGGTACATTATAGAACAGGGTAGCTCTTTGCAGTATCCTAACTCACTTATTACCCTGTGTCAAAACCTAAGGGCACAATATTTCCCTGTATCTGAAAGAGGAAGAAGGAAGTAAACTGACAATAGTATGCTATGTTTCTAACTGAATGAGGTTTATTCAGGACTTAGGGAAGTGGAGTGTGTCTTGCAAATTCTCCTACAGTTTATGTAAAAATTTATAGTTATGTGTTTATATATATTTTCCTGGGAAGAGGGACTCAAGAAGGGTCTGTGAATACACAAGGTTAAGAACATGACTGTAGTATCAATCACTTTCTGCCTTAATTAATTAATTTATTTATTTTGTGGTACTGGGGATTGAAACCAGGGGCATTCTACCTCCGAGCTACACCCCCAGCCCTATTTTTTAATTCTTTATTTTGAAACCAGGTCTCACTAAGTTGCAGAGTGCCTCACTAAGTAGCTGAGGCTGGCCTCGAACCCGGATCCTCCGGTCTCAGCCTCCCGAATGCTGGGATTATAAGCGTGCGCCACCACGCCTGGCTGGCTTTCTGCCTTAATTTAAAAGTTATTTGGTAGCTGTCTTATTACTAACTTGACAAGATTTAAGTGATTACTATACCTTCTTATTAAAATATTTAGTTTGTAAGAAATAATGAGAAATCATAGAAACTAGGTTTTTTTTAGGGGGAGGGTAAACAACAGTTATAATTAAACATGCCATCATGCTCAATTTCTTATTCAGTAAAACACCTTAGGTCGTTACACATAACACTTCTCAATATATATTAGGAAAAGTAAATTACTTACTACTACATTGTACTCCCATATCATCCTCCAAAAATCTATTACTGTGTTTGCTAAAGGTCCTTGGGTTGCCACGTATGCTTTTGGCCCGTAGACACCCTAAAATAGTTAAAAGTAAATTTCACATTTATTATTACCAAAAATATTTCATTACCTAAATTTTAATGTTTCAAATTTTATCAGTGTAATGTTTTCACTTAAAGCATTTCTAAATACTGTACTCCAGTTTTGGTACTTCTTACTACTTTTGTGTGTTTATCAGATACATTGCACAGAATTGGTAATTAAGGGCCACTTTAAAAATAACCAGTCGAGCCGGGCGTGGTGGCGCACGCTTGTAATCCCAGCATTCGGGAGGCTGAGACTGGAGGATCCGGGTTCGCGGCCAGCCTCAGCTACCTAGTGAGGCACTCCGCAACTTAGTGAGACTCGGTTTCAAAATAAAGAATAAAAAATAGGGCTGGGGGTGTAGCTCGGAGGTAGAATGCCCCTGAGTTCAATCCCCAGTAC
>PVLC010007728.1:0-37364 GCA_004027655.1 Graphiurus murinus | reverse complement strand
TATAAATAAAAATAAATAAATAAATAAAAAATAAAAATAACCAGTCAACAAGGTTAACTGTAGCAGAAATAAAAAAGCATGCTTTGATTCTAAAAATAATTATTACAACCACTTAACAGGTTTTTTTTTTTTTGTGGTACTGGGGATTGAACTCAGAGGCATTCTACCTCCGAGCTACACCCCCAGCCCTATTTTTTATTCTTTATTTTGAAACCGAGGCTCACTAAGTTGCGGAGTGCCTCACTAGGTAGCTGAGGCTGGCCGCGAACCCGGATCATCCGGTCTCAGCCTCCCGAATGCTGGGATTACAAGCGTGCGCCACCATGCCCGGCCACTTAACAGTTTTCTTAACTACGTTCTTCCATAGTTACCTTTAATTATTCATCTACTCAAATTTCATTATGCATTTCCTATATAGGTTTTATTATTTTATTTTGGTACTAGGGATTGAAATTAGGGACATTCTATCTTTGAGCTACATTCTCAGCCCTTATTATTTTAAAACGGGTCTTGCTAAGTTACTGAGGCTGGCCTAAAACTTGTGATCCCCTTGTCTCAACCTCCCAAGCACTGGGATTATAGGCATGTGCCACTGTGACCAGCTCTATATATTTTGTTGTTGTTTTTTGTGGTACTGGGGATTGAACTCAGGGGCATTCTACCTCTGAGCTATACCTCCAGTTCTATTTTATATTTTGAAACAGGGTTTCACTAAGTTGCTGGAGCTGGCCATGAACCTGTGATTCTCCTATCTCAGCCTCCCAAGTACTAGGATTACAAATATGCAATCTGTTTCATAAATTGACTTTGCTAAAAATTTATTTGAAATCATGACTGTTCAGTGTTGATAGAGACAATATTACTTTTGCCACATAAACTCCACTCAACATTATTGTCAACAAAACACATTAAATTATGTATAAATACCATATATAAAGTAGCTTAAAAATTATACTGTTATATAACAAGAAAGATTTAAAAAATACAGACTAGCTTGTGGAATAAATTAAAGTTTTATTTGAAACTCAATCAAGTGGCAATTTATCTATTAGTAACAATGTACTTTTGATTAAAGCATAACCAAATGAAGTTATCTAAAAACAGACTATATTTAATTTTAGTTATGAGTTGTCACTTGAAATAGCTGCCAAAAGTTTAAAAATCTAAGGTATGTTCTACAATTTTAAATCAGTATTACCTAGTAACTCCAGCCCTAATAATTTATCCTAAGAAATGATTCAAGAGAATAAAGATGGTCAGTGCAATATTATCAGGAAAAAATTAGAAACCTGTATAATTCAGCAACAGAGAATGACCAGGTACATTTGTGTACATAAACTCAAAAAGGATAATCTAGAAGATGATTTAGTAATAAGTAGTGTTTATAAGACTTCAATGTAAAAAAAGAAACAAGTCAGGAGTGATGGCACACGCCTGCAGCCAAATACTTGTGAGGTTGAGACAGGAGGATTGCAGGTTGAAGCCAGCCTCAGCAATTTAGAGAGATTCTGTTTCAAAATAAAAAAACAAAACAGGGCTGGGGGTGTAGCCCAGAGGTAGAATATGCCTAGGTTCCATTCCCAGTATCAAAAACAAAAAGCAAAACAAAAAAACTATCTCTTTTAAATATTAAATGAATAAGGAGGCTAGAAGGAAAAGACATAAAAATGTGCCACAGCAGTAATTTCATTTTTCTTTATTTCTTTTTTGCTGTTGGTACTATGTTTCGGCATTTTTTTTTTTTTTTTTTTGCAGTACTGGGGATTGAACCCATGGGTATTCTACCTCTAGGCTACATCCCCAGCCCTATTTTTTATTCTTTATTTTGAAGCAGGGTCTCACTAAGTTGTGAAGGACCTAAGTAGCTAAGGCTGCCTTGAACCCAGATCCTCCAGATTCAGCCTCTCAAGTACTGGGATTATAAGCATGCACCACCATGCCCGGCTCTGTTTGGGCAATTTTTAAAAACTTTAATAAAACTTGTATGTTAGGAGCCAGATTTGGTGGGACATGCCTGTAATCCCACAGACTCAGGAGGGTAAGGCAGGAGGAATGTAACTTTGAGTTCAGCCTTGGCAACTTAGGGAGACGTGGACTCAAACTAAAAAATAAAAAAATAAAAAAATAAAGGGCTGAGATGTAGCTCAGTGGCAGAATGTCTCTGGGTTCAACCGTTAGTATCTCAAAAACAAAACAACCACCCCCCTCATCAAATCCCTGGTATGTAGGAAGACTTCTTAAAGAAAATCACTTTACATTAATACGTACCTTAATAAAATTTGCATTGATATAGTCTGAATCTTGAGAAGGGGTCTTTAAAGTCAATTTAACTCGGCTATGATCAACTACAAGAAAAAGATAAGATTTCAAAATTATGTCCAGTTGGTATTCAGATATTTTCTAATGAAACATAAAAAAGGTTAAGAAAATAAGTAAAAACATTTATTTCAAAAAAATTAATGAAGTCTAGGAACTAGCAGGGAATTTCTAACATTACACTGAAAGGAAGTAAAACAAATCTTAAGGACAAACAAAAAAACAGTGGTGTAAAGAAATGTATT
This sequence comes from Graphiurus murinus, assembly GCA_004027655.1. Lineage (NCBI taxonomy): Eukaryota > Metazoa > Chordata > Mammalia > Rodentia > Gliridae > Graphiurus > Graphiurus murinus. Next base: position 34,803 of record PVLC010007728.1, on the reverse strand, counting down.
AAAGCTACAATAAGAACCATTTCTGTAACTTTTATTTTATTTTTATTTTTTATTTTTGCAGTACTGAGGATTGAACCCAGGGGCACTCTACCTCCAAGCTACATTCCCAGTCCTATTTTTTATTCTTTATTTTAAAACCGAGTCTCACTAAGTTGCGGAGGGCCTCACTAAGTAGCTGAGGCTGGCCATGAACCCAGATCCTCCCATCCCAGCCTCCCAAGTACTGGAATTACAAGTGTGCACCACCATGCCCGGCTGCCTCCTTACATTTTATTTTGAAATAGGGTCTTCCTAAGTTGCTGAGGATCTCACTAAGTTGCTCAGGCTACCCTCAAATCTTCGATCCTCCTGTCTCATCCTCCCAAGTACTGGGATTACAGGCTTGTACCACCACAACCAGCTAGGCCAAGTGCATTGTTGAACACTTTTTACGTATCTTACTTCATTAATTTGTTATAATTCACTTAATTTTTATAATTTCTTGTGAAATGTGAAAGTCAGATTTTCTTAAAGAATTTTGGCAAACAAGCTTTTATATTAGTGGTTACTTGTCCATTAGTCACCTGATGTGCTTGTTAAAAGTTACAAAGGCTTAAATCCTAGACTACTGTAGAATTTAAGTAGCCTCAGCTACTTAGTGAGGCCTTCTGCAACTAAGCAAGACCCTGCTTCAAAATAAAAAATAAAAAGTAGAACTGAGGGGGTAGCTCGGAGGTAGAATGTTCCTGGGTTCAATCCCCAGCCCCCCCACCCCCCACAAAAAAACCTTCAAAAGTAAAAGGGCTGGGACTGTAGCTTAGAGGTAGAACACCCCATTGTTCCATCCCAAATACAAAAATAATAATAATTATGCATTTGTCCAATAATGTTTATTAGGTAATGTCAAAATAGGGTAAGCAATCTTTAGGAAAAATCTAAAATATTAATTTTATGAAGTCCTATGTATGTTTCTGTGTTTTTCTAAGTAAAAGAAATATGCACATGCCTTAAAAAATGAAACCTGTAAGAAAAGTACCAAATAAGCCGGGCGTGGTGGCGCATGCCTGTAATTCCAGCATTCAGGAGGCTGAGACCGCAGGATCCGGGTTCGAGGCCAGCCTCAGCTACCTAATGAGGCACTCAGCAACTTAGTGAGACTCGGTTTCAAAATAAAGAATAAAAAATAGGGCTGGGGGTATAGCTCGAAGGTAGCATGCCCCTGAGTTCAATCCCCAGTACTGAAAAAAAAAAAAAAAAGAAAGTACAAAATAAAAATTTAGTCTTCTCTTGCCCTTCAATTCCAGGATTCATTTTTTGGGGGGTTTTTTTTTTTGGTACTGGGGATTGAACCCAAGTGTTTTCTACCTCTGAGCTATACCTCAAGCCCTATTTTATTTTTTAATTTTGAAACACAGTCTCAATAAATTGCAGAGGGCCTCGCTAAGTTGCTGCATCTGGCCTCAAACCTGTGGTCCTCCTGTCTCAGCCTCCCAAGCACTAGGATTACAGGAATTTGCCATCATGCTTGGCTCATATCTTGTTTTGATTTGCATTTCTTGAATTATGCAAATGGCTGTCCATGTTTTCATATATTTGTTGGTTTATATTTATTTCTCTATAAGCTACTTGTTTATATCTGTTGCTTATTTTCCAAGTCTATTTTTCCTACTTTCTTCTACGAAATCTACATAAAAAGAGAAAGTTAGCCTTTTGTAATAAATAGTGCAAATAAATTTGACATATTGTGTTTTTTAAAACTTTTACTTAGAACTAATTGTAGATTTATAGAAAAACTAAAAATATTAGAGTTCCCAAATACCACTTGCTGAGCCTCCTCTAATATTAACATCAATTAGGTACACTAAATAAATTTTGCTAGTATTTTCCCCTAGTGTCTCCTAATCTATGGACAATGAATATAAAAGGCAATTAAAACACAAAAAGAAATGGTAATAGACATGACTAAACTTTTTAGCAAATTTGAGAACGTCTATAATGAATAACTCATTTTTTCATTGGCCCAAACTGTATACAAAGTAATAAGGTCCAGTTCTGCTGATTTAATTAACTGATTTTTCTTATATATTCTTTTTTGAAAATTTGTAGAAAAAGACATGTAAGACATACTAGCCTTTGGTGAAAATTATTCATCTCCATGTGCTTCCAGTTAAGATAATGTTTACATATTTATCAATACTCTGTCATTTATTCCATTCACCCTACATATTCTCCACCTTTTTAATGCCATTGGGGATTAAAATAAATACATAAAAATGCTTTTCTGGTAGATGAGAATAGTCACTAGCTAGACTAATGATGATTAAGTAACTATGTAAAGCTTACTCTTATCAAGTTTGCCAATGATGGGGGTCGGTCTCAGTTACTTTTTTTTTCCATAAGGCATATTAGTTTCTCTTCAGAGTATTTCAAAGGCAGAGTACAACAGCTGTTACAATTTGGTCCTCAATAAATGTTTCCAGTAGTCACATTAGTGAACAATGCTTCTCAAATGGTAGTTAAGAGTGTCTGTCTACATGCCAGGCTAGCATATAGGTTGGGAATTTCTTTAAAGAAACTTTTTTTTTTCTAAGAAGAAAAAATTTAAGCATATAAAAATAGAATGGTATAATTAATCCTCATATATCCATTACCTAGCTTCAATAATTATCAACACTTTGCCATCTTATTTTCACCTATGGCTAATCATTCAACAGGTGGACACTGAAGAAAGCAAATCAAAACACAAGTGTTTAAGCCAGGTGTGGTGGTGCACGCCTGTAATTCCAGTACTTGAGAGGCTGAGACAGGAGGATCACAGCTTCAAGGACAGCCTTAGCAAGCAGTGAGATTCTCATCAACCTAGCAAGACCCTGTTTCAAAATAAAGATAAAATAGGGCTGGGGATGTAGTTCGGAGGTAGAATGCCCCTGGGTTCAATCTCCAGTAACACACACATACACACACAAACAAAAAACAAGTGTTTGGTGTCCTACATCCTGCACTGTTTAAATCATTAAGTTTAAAATGGGACACAGAAAGGCTTGTTTTAAAATTCCTCACTTAAGCAAATGTAGTAGAATTTTAAAAACAACTTATTCTGTTTATATAACGTATCACACATAAGGAGAAAGAATCTAAACATTAAAGAAATAAAGATAATAATAATTTCTCTCCATGGTTTTGCTTACTGCCTCTACAATCTCCCGAGAGTCTGACTCCCAACAGATAAAACCAATAGTGGCTACACAAGAGGCTCTTCCCGATAGCAGGTTTTTATTCCTCCACCCTGAACAAACATTAACAACCTACAGCAACAAAAAGAAAATATCCAAATATTGTCACCTGCAAGAAAAGGGAAACCTATAAACGAAATCCTAGCTCAGAGAAATTAAAGAATCTCCACAATTAATGCCAGAATAGGCAGAGTACCTTGATCCATCACTTCTAAAGACTATCTCTGTTAGTCCTTTCAATGGAGAAAATAGGTCTGTGATCCTTTGACTTAATAGCATGCATACATTTCTCAATTCTGGGGCTTGCCTCAATACCCACAACATATTAAGAACTCTTACAATTTGTTAAAAATTTTTAAAAATATAAAGGTATAAATGATTTCAGTAGACTTTTCAACCAAAGTATATATACAAATGGTATGGAAAAAAGTAAATTAGAACCATGTGAACCACTAGAGTAACTACAATAAAATACTCTAAAGTGGTGCACACCTGTGATCCCAGCTGCTCAGGAGGCTAAGACAGAGGGTTGCTAGAAGGATTGCTAGAAGGTAAAGGCAGAAGGATTGCCTGGGCAATGTAGCCAGAAGCAGGATCTGACAAACAAATCTCACAGTAACAACTTTTGGTGGGGATGTGGAGAAACTGGAATCCTCACACATTACATACAATTGGGAGTACAAAATGGAATAGCAACTTCAGAATATAGTTAAGCAGTTTCTTAAAAAGTTAAGCAGAAAATTCTGCAGACATAGCAATCTTATTCCTACATATCACCTAAGAAAAATAAGATCACACACACACACACACACACACACGGATATATAGAGCAGCCTTATTCATTAACGTTCATTTGTGGTGACTGGAAAAACAAAATGTGATATACCCATTCAGTGAAATAATACTTAACAATAAAAAAAATGACTACTGATACATTAAAGAACACAAATGAATCTCAAAAATGTGCTAAATGAAAGAAACCAAGTACAACAGGCTACAAGATTATGTTTTTACTAAATTTCCAGAAAAGAAAAAGTTATAGAAATAGAAAGCAGATTAAGCAGTTCCCAGGGGCTAAAGACTATCTTTTGGAAGTATTAGAATGTAATAAAACTGGATTGTGCTGGTTGTTATACAACTCTTTAGGTTCACTAAAATAGAAAAAATCCTTGGAGCTCGGCATGGTGGCGCACGCCTATAATCCTAGCACTTAGGAGGCTGAGATAGAATCACAGGTTTGTGGCCAGCCACAGCAACTTAGCGAGACGGTTTCAAAATAAAAGAAAAAAGGAAAAGGGCTGGGGGATGTAGCTCAGGGGTAGAATGCCCCTGGGTTTAATCCCCCAAACAAACAAACAAGCAAACAAGCAAATAAATAAAAACTGAATTGTATACTTAAAATTCATAGTATGTAAATTACACATCAAAGTTTTTTTTTGTTTTGTTTTGTTTTTGCGGTACTGGGGATTGAACTCAGGGGCATTCTACCTCCGGGGATACCCCCAGCCCTATTTTTTATTCTTTATTTTGAAACCGAGTCTCACTAAGTTGCGGAGTGCCTCACCAGGTAGCTGAGGCTGGCCGCGAACCCGGATCCTCCGGTCTCAGCCTCCCGAATGCTGGGATTACAAGCGTGCGCCACCACGCCCGGCTAAAGGTTTTTAAATAGTACTGGACATGTTAAACATTCAAAGGAAACTGATAAATTATTCTCTCACAGCAAGTCAATATATCTAAGTACAATTAATTAAAATATAATTTTCCAAATCAAAATAAGTGGAAATCTACTTATCAAACCCATAAATAATCTAAAGAAAAAAGGAACTATCACACTGACTGCGCTATGACTCAAAAAACTCTAGGGCAAAGTTTCTCAACTTTAGCACTATTGGCATTTTGGTCTTGATGATCCTGTTGAGCTGTGCAGGAATGTGTAACAGCATCCTTAATTCTACCTCTTCATACACCAGTAGCAGTCATCTCCTTGGCCCCCCAGACCCAGGATATGACAACCAAATTGTCTCCAGGCATTGCCAACTGTCTCCTGAAGGACAAAATCATCCTATCTGAGAACTAATGCTTTGGATACAAACTGTCTTCAATTCTTGCCCCAAACTATCAGCTATGAGACAAGCATTTAAACTCACTCTTCTCAGTCCATCATCTGCAAAATGCATTTAAAAAAAAACAAAAAACAAAAAAGAAAACAATATAAATTAGAGTTCCTATTTTTGAGAGGGCTGGTTAAGCAGCACAATATTGACCTTCTCCTCTACCTTTATTCAAAATATAAAGCTTTCTCCTTTTATTCCCAGTTTTCTCAATGCCCCTCATGTTATTTTCAATAGCAGTAATCACTATATGACTATATATTAACTTGTGTTCACTGTCTATCAATTAGACTAGAATATAAACACCACAAGGGCAGGAATTTTTGCCAGTTTGTTTTTTGCTGTAACACCAGTGCATAGCATATACTCTAAAGCTTTTTACAAAATGAAATAACATATAAGAGCAGAAAGCTGAAGCAATTTAAGATTTATTTCCCTAGATGACAGAAAAAAAAGTGGAGAGACTATTTCTGAGTATGTGCATTAATTCCAGATCACTGTAAGATTACTCCAAGGTTATCTTGCTTAATAAAAACTGTCCAGAAACCCAAGCCAACCCCTACTCTGAGGTGGACTAGTGTTATGGTCTAAATGTTTGTGCTTCCCCTCCCCCATCTGTATCCCTAATGCAACAGTGAGTGGGATCAGTGTTCTTACAGAGGCCCCCATGGAGCTTATTTGCCCCTTCCACTAAGCGAGAAGGTATCATGTATGGCAAAGCCTCACCAGACGCCAAATCTGCTGGTGCCCTGGTTATTTTCAGCCTCTAGAACTGTAAGAAAAACATTTCTGTTGTTTACAAGCCACTCAGTTTATGGTATTTTTGTTATATCAGCCAGAATAGACTAAGACGACACTGGTGAGGAAAGTAGAGTGTTTTGCAAAAGCACAATGAGTGCTTACTATGTAGGTTAATAAAAAATGCTTAGACCTATCTAACACTCAAAACAATCGAAGAAGAATTATTATTGTTACTGTTATTATCTTCATTTTACAGATAAGGAAATCCAGGCACAGGTAAGATGAGTCCATGGTCTTTTTTCTACCAAAAAAAAGACCTGGTGAGGTCAGGATTTAAACTCCTAGAATTAGAATTCCTTACTATTATCCTATGCTACTACTTGTTATGTCAGCTAACAGTAAGCATCCACACATTGAACAGATGGGAATAATGTAGAACAACAACAAAAAGATGAAAAGAGGAAGGATTAAATTTAGGCAAAGAAATCAGTGAGGAACAGAGGAAAGAAGACAAAAGAGAAAGGAGATGATCTAAAAGAGTTTTCATGAAAGAAGAAAATTTTAGAAACAGGCGACAGTGACATCAAAATAGTTAACAGAAAAGAATAGACACTGAAAAAAGACCAGTGACCCTGGCAATCAAAAATCACTGGGAACTTTACATTTTATCAAGGACATTTTTTCTTTTTTGCAGTACTGGGGATGGAACTCAGGGGCACTCTACCTCCGAGCTACATCCCCAGCCCTATTTCTTATTCTTTATTTTTGAGACAGGGTCTCACTAAGTTGCGGAGGGCCTCACTAAGTAGCTAAGGCTGGCCGCGAACCAGGATCCTCTGGTCTCAGCCTCCCAAGTACTGGAATTACAAGTGTGTGCCACCACGCCCGGCTGTCAAGGACATTTTAAAGAGAAGCTTAGAGAATGCCTGAGAAGCTGGGAGTGCTGGTGCATGCCTGTAATCCCAAAACTTGGGATGCTGAGACAGGAGGATCACAGGATTAAGACCAACCTCAGCAACGTAGACTCTCAGCAACCTAGTTTCAGATAGACAGACAGACAGACAGACAGACAGACAGACAGATAGATAGACAGACAGACAGAGACAGACAGAGAGACAGGGCTGGGGGGCGTAGCTCAGAGGTAGGATGCTCAATTTCCCCCCTCCCAAAAAGAAAACAAACTCCCTGAGAATTAAGTAAATGGTGTAATGGAACGTAGATATTTCAAAACACTTGAGAAGGAAAGCCTACTGGCAGCTTTAAGAGATAGGAAGGTACCAGGCAAAGCTTTTATTTTATAAAATGAGGGCACATTTAAGTATGTGTTTAAAATTATTGTGCAGAAGACTATGCAGTCTAGAAATATAACAGTATTAGAATATAATGCTATCAACTGAAGATATATGCTCAGAAATACATATTCAGAACTCTGAGAATAGTAGATATACAGGTGTTTGAGGCATCCTATGGTCCATTTTATTCATGTGTAAATAAGTTTCTTATTGTGAAGAGATAATAGATAAAACAATATTTTTAGCATTTTATAAAATTATTCAATTTTTTTTTTTTTAATGAGATAACTTACTTGAACAGAATCTACAAAAGATATTCTCACTTGGAATTTTGTTATTCAAAAGTAACAGAGCAACAGTGGTTGTTAAAGAAAAAATAAAAAGTAAATAATGACAAAAACTATCAGAAGGAAAAGCAAGAAGCACAATTACAAATTATTATTTTGTAGTATACTTTAAAAAAGAGGTTAATTACTATCTTCTTAAAAATCAATTCAGGAAGAATAAAGCCAGTTAGGTAAAGCTAGTTAGCATTTATTCTATCAAGGGTAATTTCAAACTTACATGGCAGTATGTCCTTATATCTGTTCTTTTTAACATTTTCTTCTTTTTCTCCAGTGGCTGTGGGATAAATCTTTTCTGTTCTATATTTGGTAGATAATCTTCTTAATCGCTTAAAATACAAGAAGATAAAATTCAAGTTTAGAGAAACATTGATATTTTCAAGATGTTAATGATTTACAAATAGGTCTTCACTGAATTTTGCTGACCCAATTCCTCACAACTAATTTTCCTGTTTCTCTAAGCTCTTAATTTCCCCATCTCTTAATAATTAACCTTAAAGATAATTTCTTTTAGTATAAGTGCAAACATAAGATTGATATTTATTCCAATTAAGCAGCAAAGGGATCAACTAGAATAAAAGTAATTTTATTTAAAGGTAGCATTCATCAGCTCAATCAGTATATTCAGCTCACATTTTCTTTTCCCCAGTACTGAAGATAGAACCCAGGAGTACTACCACTGAGCATGCCCCAACCCTTTTTAATTTGAAAGGTAGTCTCACTACGTTGCTCATGTTGGCCTTGAGGGATCCTCCCACCTCAGCCTCCAGAGCAGCTGGGATTAGAGGTGTGTGCCATGACATCCATTAAATCCAGTCTTTAATGTGCTTAAGTAATTCTTTTTTAAACTAAGAGTCACAATAACTGAGTTTTAAAATCACGTGTAAGGGAATTATGTACAGGTTTCTTTATTCCTTCTCTCAATAAACTATGAGCACCCATGGGGTGCCAGGCTCTCTCCTAAGCATAAGCTAATAATTACTTACAAGACACTGCAAAACAAAGTTCTTTCATATTGGATTGGAAATGTCCAACAAAGACCAATTCTGCTTATTCACTGCATTACAGAAGTGGTTTGTGGGTTAGTGACAAATTCTTACCACATATGGCAGTAGGGATGTTCTTTGGGCTGGAATATTTCTGCGTGTCAGTAATACACTTCCTGCTTTCAGAAGAACTGAAAGTCAGCATTGTGAATTGTTTAAATTCTACTCAACTACACTGCTAAAACTTAATTTCAAAGAATCCTACTTTCTTTCCTACTTAAAGGCATCTTCAGAGTATTCTGTTTTTACTATTCAAAAAGTTACTAAATACAAATATGAAAAAGAAGGCTGGTAACATTTTACTTTTTCACCATTTTATTGTTGCTACTTTTGATGCTATTTAAAGAATGTTATGTCTACATTTTTAAAAATCAGAGATAGATCTTAATATAAGAATCTTGAAATAATTTTACAAATAAGCACTTACACACAGAATGGTTAACCTTTTGTTTTTCTTTAAAGAACTACTAATTTTTATCATTATAATGTTAAGAGACCTAAAACAGGAATAGATTTTTTTCTTCCTATAAGATGAAAAGACTTAGAATCTTGTTCTGCATTGACACAATGCTAAAGTAAAACCCCCTATATTTATGATGCTTTTTCCTATGATAATAAAATTCTCCAAATACATACAGGTGTTAAGGGTAAAAAAAACTATATTCCAAAAGTAAACCTATTGGTGAGGGGGTGGGATACCTTGGTGGCAAAGAAAAATTAACACCACACCTCCAAGGAGGAAAACTTGGCAACTACAAATGCATATAACCGTTTAGCCCAGGAATTATATTTCTATGAATCTGTCCTCCAGATAGGACTGGAAGCAATGTTTGTAATAGCAAAAGACTGAAAATAATAAAATAAAATCTATTAATATGGGACTGGCTAAATAGATTTCATTCATACAATCAAATTTTATGAGTATAAAAATCAGATAACACACCAACCAACATGTAATACATTATTACTGGTATTTAAGAGAAGTGAAAATTTATTTGTATATATATATATATATATATATATATGTGTGTGTGTGTATATATTTGTTCAGTACACATCTTTGGAAGAAAAATTATTAACAAAGGTGTTTGTGGGGAAGGGAAATGGATAGCTGCTGGAATTGAATGGAAAAGATACTATTCAGTGTTTTTATACCTTCTGGATGGGAATATATCACCTGTTCAAAAATTAAATGTAAACAAAAATAATGGGAAAGTCAGAAAGATTGTTCATGATTTCATTACTACGTATTAAAAATCAATGCATATTTAATCATAACTTTTTTCTCTGCTCAAAAACTGGGTATGTGAAAGATATTTTTGGATATTTTCAGTATCTTACTGCATAATAAATATATAAATACACACACACACACATTTTTTTCCTGCGGTATTGGGGATTGAACCAAGGGACATTCTACCTGCGAGCTACACCCCCAGCCATATTTTTATTCTTTATTTTGAAACAGGGTCTCACCAAGTTGCAGAGGGCCTCACTAAGTAGCTGAGGGTGGCCACAAACTTGTGATCCTTTCTATTTACTGTGATACTGATTATTAATGTATCATTCTCCCAAGTACTGGGATTACAAGTGTGCACCACCACACTCAGTCCATAATATATATTATATGTGAATCTGATTTGCAAAAGAATATAAATTTAAACAGCTGGAGAAACATAGGAAGGAAAAGAACATTATTTTAGGTCACTGTCACTGAAAAATATATATAAATGGAAAGGGAAAGGAGGCTGAATTAAATTATAAAATGTTAATGTACTTCTAGAATACCTGGTGCAATCACTCAGCATTTCTTCTATGTGACAATTATGCTATTGAGAAATATACAAAGATGTGAAATGACTTTACATTACTCATAAAATGAATCTTGAGAATACTTCTGTATCACAAATAAATACTTTGAGTTTTTATTTATTCAGTTTTCTTAAAGCCTGACACACCATGGAATACTTTACATATTCAAGCTTAAGATGAAGAATGTTCTATGAAAATAAAAGTCTATCTAAATATATACTTAGCCTGGATCTGGTCACTGCATATTGTAAATATGTACTGAAACACTATATTGTACCCCACATATATGTACAACTACTATGTGCCAATTAAAAAAGTACACACACACACACACGGCATGGTGATACACCCCTGCAATTTCAGTACTTGGGTGACTGAGGCAGGAGGATTCCAAGGTCAAGGGCCAGTCTCAGCAACTTAGCTAGACCCTATTTCAAAATAAAAAGGGCAAGCTGGGCATGTTGGCACATGCCTGTAATCCCAATACTTGGGAAGTAAATGCAGGAGGATCGCAGGTTTGAGCAATGGAGGCGAGGCCCTGTTTCCAAATAAAAATTAAAGGGGGGGGGGCCGCCTGGGGGTGTGGCTCAGAAGTAAATGCACCTGGGTACAATACCACAATAAATAAAAAAATAAATAATAAAGATAAAAAGGGCTGGGAGTGTAGCTCAGTGGTAGAATGTCCCTGGGTTTAATCATCAGTATCACAGTAAATAGACAGAGTATATTTAGAAATTTTCATACTTATCAAAGATATAAATGTGGTCTATGAAATATATTAAGGCCTTGTTTTCTACTTGAAAAAAATAAATAAGAGCTGGGCATGGTGGCACATGCTTGTAATCCCAGTACTTTGGAAGCTGAGACAGGAGGATACAGGTTCGAGGCTAGCCTCAGCTACTTAGTGAAACCCTGTTTCCAAATAAAGAATAAAAAATAGGGCTGGGGATGTAGCTCGGAGGTAGAATGCCCCTGGGTTCAATCCCCAGTACCAGAAAAAAAAAAGAAAGAAAATCCTGGATCTGCCACTTTCTAGTTGTATGACAATGATCATATTTAACCTTTCAGTGTCTCACCCTGGAGATAATACCTCACACTCAGCCCAGCACAGAAAATGCTTAGTAAATATTAACTACTATTAGAGTCCATTACTAAAACTCTTCGTTTTTTATTATTTTTGTGGTACTAGGGATTGAACTAGGGGCATTCTACCTCTGATCTAACCCACAGCCCTATTTTACTTTATTCTGAAACAGGGCCTCTCTAAATTGCTGAGGCTGGCCGGGAACCTGCATCTTCCTGTCTTAGCCTCCTAAGTACTGGGATTACAGGTGTGCACCACCATGCCCAGCCTAAAGCTCTTTAAACGGTGTTTGCTACTTCAGATTTATTTATGTATTTATTTATTTAAAACCTTTCCTAGATCAAAGATCAAAAAGAGTTACATATTCCAAGCCAACCTGTCTTCCTGGAACTGTTGAGTACTGTTAAAGCAGCTTGTCTACCAAACTTGAGTGCTTGGCCTTCAGAATCGCCCATACTGCTGGGCCCATTTCCAGAATTTCTCAGATTCAGGAGGTCTGAGGCAAGGCCTGAGAATCTACATTTTTAGTTTGCTGCTGCTATCTGTTATTAAGTTTTGAGGATCTCTGATATAAAGACTCTGGGATCTAGAAGTACTGGTTGATTAACATAAGGGAATTAATTTTTATTTTCAACAGTTCTTAGGTTCTATATTTTATGCATAGGCTGGCAGCATCAAATAATTTTAGAAAATGTGTTTAGGGATTTTTTTTCATAGAAAATTGGAGAATTAGGGGTAAGGAAGGAAAATATAGTTATCAAAGAGAAACCAAAAAAAAGGTGTGTGTGTGGGAAAGCAGATCATAATTGAGCAGCAAGTGAAAACAAAAGCACAGACTGAAAGAAACCAAAAGAGCATAAATGAAAGGATTTAAAAGATTCTGAGAAATGGCAAATAGGAAAATCAAGACTCTTTTCTAAATCACTTTTCCATCTCATAAAACAACAGAATTCGACACTTCAAGGACATGCTAACAATATATATCAGCTGTGTTTCTGATGTTCCTCATCCCCAAGTCATCTTTCCCTTTCAAGTTCTTTTTACATTTATTTATTTATTTATTTTGCAGTACTGGGGATTGAACTCAGGGGCATTCTACCCCCCAGCTACACCGTCAGTCCCACTTTTTAGTCTTTATTTTGAAACAGAGTCTCACCAAGTTGCAGAGGGTCTCACTAAGTAGCTGAGGCTGGCTGCGAACCCGGATTCTCCAGTCTCACCCTCTGAAGTACTGGGATTACAAGCGTGTACTACCACGCCGGGTTTCTTTTTACCTTTATATGTACCTTTAGAACAAATCATTTTCTACTCTTAGGGTAAATATATAAAGAGAGTACATCCCATTTCCCCTACTAAACTATAAACTCTGAGTAAAAATTTACTGTCAGATTTTTTTTAATGGCCTCCATCCCTAGAGCATACTAGATGATTTTATATTGAATAAAATAATCTTAGATTTTATTGGGTCTAATGGTTTTGCTTTTTAATACCACACCAACATTAATGTCCAAATAGTGCTTTATACATTTAGCAATGACTATAAGTTCATAAAAAATGAACTTTAATTATGTGAAGAAAAATAGCTATACATATAATATTTTATTTTTCTTACCCCTACTCCATTGCCTCTAGAGAAGCTGTTGCTAGGAAATTAAAAACAAAAACCACCTTATACTGTTGTAAAACATGCCATAACATACTAAGGAACACTATCCATAAGCAGTGTTACGTGACAGGCTATATGCAAATAGCACTGAACTAAACAATAATGTAATAATTCACTCATTAACTAACACAATTATGTCACATAATCCTAAAGCCAAGAAAGGACTTCGTGAATCATTTACTACCTTCACTGGGCAGAAATATACCAAAATGGTATAAGCTAATGGATATATTCTTTTTATCATGTGTGACTTTTTCCAACTAAGTTAATACAAAGCCTTTTATTTAGATGTTTTCAATTAAGTCTACCCTTAAAGGGTTTGAAAATGTCACACAAATGAATTCCTTAAGTAACTGTACTCCTCCATCAGTTCTATTCTGAAATGCAAGTGTGATCATTTCAGTTCCACACTAAAAATCCCCCAATGAGCCTATCAACTCCAAGATGAATTGCCAACTTCTTAATTATAAAATATTTTGAATGCTGCTAATTTTCCTAGCCTTTTTATAATAATACTTTAGTTATACAGAATTACTTACAATCACAACCAGCAGCCATCCTCCGTCCCTTAAACATGACCATTTCACAATTTTTGCTCTTGTTAGTAAGTTCATGGGACTCTGGCTAACGTGTTATTTGTGAAGCTTCTTGAAACTTCCTTCCTTACCTGCTCTTCAGTCCCTGCAGCAAGTCCATAATACATGCTCTATCACTTCTGAAAAGTATTCCAACAGTTGTCTGTCTCCCCACTAACCTACAAAATTGAGTGCAGTGACTGGACTATTTTATTGGACTTCAAAGAACAGTATCTAATGCAAAGCAAACAACATTAAATATTGGTGACTTCAAGATTTATTGTGCCTTCTAAGACAAGTCATAGAAATGTTTTGACTATATTAGCTTTTTGTTGTTTTTGCTAGGCAAGTGCTCTATCACCAAGCTCTATCTCTAATCCCTAGAATTCTGGATGCAAGCAAAGTATGAGTTTAACATTCGTTTGTTTTAAAGTTTCAAATAAATTATTTGTTTTTCCTATATTTTTAAAACACAAAACTGTAATTCCTAGTCTGAAACCAAATAATAATTCTTTTGTGTGTGTGTGTGTGTGTGTGTATCACTTGGGATTGAACCCAGGGGCATTCCACCTCTGAGCCCTATGTTTTATTCTTTTTTTTTTTTTTTTTTTTTTTTTTTGCAGTACTGGGGATTGAACTCAGGGGCATTCTACCTTCGAGCTATACCCCCAGCCCTGTTTTTTATTCTATTTTTTTTTTTTTTTGCGGTACTGGAGATTGAACTCAGGGGCGTTCTACCTCCGAGCTATACCCCCAGCCCTATTTTTTATTCTTTATTTTGAAACCGAGTCTCACTAAGTTGCGGAGTGCCTCACTAGGTAGCTGAGGCTGGCCGCGAACCCGGATCCTCCTGTCTCAGCCTCCCAAATGCTGGGATTACAAGCATGCACTACCACGCCCAGCTCCTATGTTTTATTCTTTATTTTGAAACAGTGTCTCACTAATTTTGTGAAGGGCCTCACTAAGTAGCTGAGGTTGGCCACGAACCTGGATCCTCCGGTCTCAGCCTCCCAAGTACTGGGATTACAAGTATGTGCCACCACGCCCAGCTGCAAAAAATAATTCTTAAAGGCCTCTAAAAGTCACAAACAACATGACTATCCTCTTTTAAGATATCTGTGCATCAAGATTTGAGTTCTTAAAAGGGTAAAACAGCGTCATTGTTTATCTAAGGACTGAAGCTACTTCGAATGTGTTGTGTAAAGTCTGTTAAACCTCTTGAGTTAAATAGCTAATTGACTGTTGGACTGTCTGTTGAAGGTCTCATGGGAATCACAAATATGCCCAAATAACACCACCATTCAGCACCTGTGCAGGTGAGAACCCTAGGCATCATCCTGGAGTCCTCCCTTCACCTCACCTATTCCCCATACAATCCAGCTTCAAGTCTTGTTAGCTCCACCTCTAAAATATATTTAATTCTCTTCATATTTGCTGAGCAGACTTTGAACTGAGATCACATTTAGACAAGCACTATTAACTTAATTTGTTGATATGATTTTCAATCACAAAAACTAAGAAAACAAACACAAAAAGAAATAAGACTGAAAAGAATATTAAGTTAACTCAAATTCTTTTTGGGATAATACAGTATATAAATGAATGAAATATCAGAGCTTAAGATGTCTTGTACTATTACTAGGCCATATACCACTGCCTCAAATTCTTCAAGGTCATAACATTTCCTGAGTTGGGTGTGGTGGCACATGCTTGTAATCCCAGTACTTGGCAGGCTGAAACAGGAGGTTCACAGGTTTGTGGCCAGCCTCAGCAAGTAAGTGAGGTCCTCTGCAACTTAGTGAGACCCTGTTTCCAAATAAAAAATAAAAATAGGGCTAGGAATGTAGCTTGGAAGTAGATTGTCCCTGGGTTCAATTCTTAGCCACACACATACACAATTTCCTGAAACTAATACTGGCATGTATCTCCATCATCCACTTCCTGTCAAACTGCTTCCTCATCTCTATCCTTAGCCTTCTCTTGGGTTATGTCCCAATGCAAAATTATTTGTATATGTACATATGCCATACCTGATAGAAAATGAATTTCCTGAAGATGCAGACCCTGTCTTTTATTAATACCAGATACTACCAGGTAATTGCATAACAAAACTCAGGGAGTCCATAAACTAGGTCTTCTCAGGTGGTAATATCAGAAAAAAAAAAGATGCAACTCAGCATCTCAGGCGATATTTTTTTCTTTTGTGGTGCCGAGAGTTGAACCCAGGGACGTACTATCTCTGAACTACATCCCCAGCCCTATTTTATTTTTTTATTTGGAAACAAGGCCTCGCTTAAGTTGCTGAGGGTGGCTTGGAACCTGTGATCTTCCTGTGTCGGCCTCCCAAGTACCGAGATTACAGGTGTATGCCACCATTCCTAGATAATGGGCCAGATTTGAGTCAGAGAAGCTGGGGTTCAATTTCCATCAACTACTAGCAAAGATCTCTCCAATCTAGTTTTATCATCCTCCCTGAATGGGTATAGCAATAGGTCTTAATTTCAAGAATTTGTTATATGGCAAATCATAAAAACTAAAAAGGAAAAATAATTAAAAATTAGCAAGCAACAATAGCCCTCTCCTCCACAAGTAAATATTTTTCTTAAAGAAAAACTCCTGTTCCCTGGTGAGAAAAGTACAAACTTGTAATGCAAATTTGCCATCTCCCTACCCTGAAAGTGTATTTTTATGGAAATAAAAGTCAAATATCACTCAAATTAGAAGGATAATAAAATTCTCTCATAGGTTATTATGTCACTGAAAAGATAATTAGTAAATTAGAACAGAAATGTATTGCTTCTAGGTTTATTTTATTTTTTGTTTAAATTCACATGGCCCTCACCTTCTCTTCCACCTGTCCCTTCATTTTCCTTTACCTAAAGTCCCCTCTATTCACTGGTTCTGCTAATTTTCCAAGCCAATCCTAACTTTGAATATTTTCTCCCACTGTCCCTACAGTAAATTGCTCAGGCATTACAAACTCCAGGTATTAAAACTATGGCTTCTGACTATGCTTCCTCATCTGATTTTAGATTCAAGAAAGCATAATCACTATAGTCCCTGTTAGCCTCTGCAGGGGACCAAAAGCAAACCATGGTTAATCTCATCCCATAATACACAACATAAACATACAGTAAAAGAGAGTATCAAGTTCCAGTGTTAACACACTAAACCACAATTATATCAGTTCTCTTCAGCCCTGACTAAAAAATAAAACAAAAAAGACACCAAGTTAATAGCACGGACGCAGAATTCATATTTATCTTTGCCAAAACAAACATAGCACAGTAAAAGTGTCATTTTTGTAGGTTTAAGAGACCTCAATACACATTTACCACTATATGGGAAATACATTATTTTTTGCAAGGCTAGACTGCTATAAAGCTGTGGTCAACAGATTAAACTTTTTGAAAAGACACCTACATTTCCTGGTGAACCACTAACTCTTGAACCCTTGAAAATTTTATTGTTTTTCCTTTACCACTCTACTGAAATTACATTTTTGAAGTCACCATCAGTAATCTCGAATAGACATCAAAATCTCAATGCTAGATAAATAAAATAAAATGAAAAGGTAAGATTCAATTATTACCTCCATGAGGGTGACTGGTTTTGTTTTATGGTACTGGGTATTGAATCCAAAGGCACTCTGCCTCCGAGTTACATTCCTAGCCCAAGTACTGGGATTACAGGCATGTACCACCACACCTGGCTAGGATGACTGATTTCATATCATTTTCTTCTAATCTATGCTAGGTACTGTTTCAGGTTTTATAGATAGTGTGGGGACAAAGTCCCTGTTCTTAAACAGCATACATTCCAAGTCAGACAGCATTTATCACACCTGCCTTTTGTCCCATCACTACCACTGCTGCCATAGTCAAATATTATAATTCACTGTCTGACAGACGTATTTTATATTTCTCTTTATTCCCCCATAGTGCTACATAAAGTGTCTTCCATATATTCAATAAAACATGGCATGTCTTTTAGACATAACAGTCATTAATAACCACATTTGGAATATCATAGTGAATTGGCATTCTATTATATTTATCACACATTCAGTTCAATAAGTTGGAATAATATAGTTAATAAAACTGAAGAGTACAAAATGCTATCTGAAATTTGATCTTTGTGGTTTCCCATCATATGAAGTGAGAGCAGCAAAGGGAATAGCGCATGAATTGACATCCAGAAAAACTACACACGAGTCTTCAAGAGTTCACTCCCAAGGAGTCACCCAGGACCCACTGAATTCCTGTAACAATTAGTGACAACATAAGCTGAGATGGGAGGATCCCAGGCTAGAGGACAGCTTCAGTAAGGTAGTAAGATAATCAACCTAGCAAGACCCTGTTTCAAAACAAATTAAAAAAAGGTCTGGGGGTGTAGCTCAGAGGTAGAATGCCCCTGGGGTTCAGTCTCCAGTAAACACACACACACACACACACACACACACACACACACACACCACACCACACAGTCCTTGTTGCACAATTGCCTCAACAATTTAACCAGGATCCCTGCAATCTAGTGAGACTGTTTCAAGATAAAATATAAAGCCAGGCATGGTGGTGAATGTTCATAATCCCAGTATTTGAGGGCTGAAACAGGAGGATCTCGGGTTTGCTGCCACCCTCAGGTACTTAGTGAGACCCTCTGCAACTTAGACTGTTTCAAAATAAAGAATAAAAAATAGGTCTGGGGGTGTAGCTGGGAGGTAGAATGCCCCTGGGTTCTATCTCCAGTACCACAAAAACAAAACAAACAAACAAAAACCCCCTCTTATCTACATAAAAGAAGGAATCAGATTAAATAAATGAAGGTAAAATTAAAACATATTTTTCTCAGTTAATCTCAGATGCTATTACTGTAGAGAACAGTAATAGCAGCTGGGTGTGGTGGTACACGTTTATAATCCCAGTACTTGGGAGGATGAGACAGGAGAATCTCAGGTTCGAGGATAGCTTCAGCAAGAAGTGAGACTCTCATCAACCTAGTGAGACCCTGTTTCCAAAAAAAAAAAAAAAAGATAGGGCTGGGGGTGTAACTTGGAGATATAATGCCCCTGGGTTCAATCCCCAGTGCAACCAAGAAAAAAAAAAAAACAATGTATCTGATTATATATGCTGTGTGTGTGTACACATGTGTATGTTTATGTACTAGTAAAATAATGCCAGCAATGATATAAAGGACAAGAGGGAGAAATTACAATTTTTTTTTCTCATTATAAGGTATAACTTTCACTGATTAACAGAATGCAATGAGAATGACAGCGTGCCAGTTTTAAGACAGGCCTTGTGTAGTTCCCTTCACTTGCCTTTGCATTTCTGCCACAACCATGAGAAGGTGCCTGGGGTAGACCCTGGGGTAGCCTACTGGGTAATGAGAAACATGAAGCAGGGACTTTCAAGTAACCCAAGTATCCAAGGGAGATGTGCTGACAGCCAGCAGGCCCCTAGAAATGTGAATGAACTAGTCAAGATCAGCAAAGCCATCTAGCTAACTACCACAACATATAACAACATTTGTTATTGTATGCTACTTAGGTTTTATGGTTATTATGTAGCATTACTAGCGCAATAGCTAACTAATACACTGTTATCCTCTTAGCACTTAACCTCTGTCTAACTTACATATCTGCTTATTGAGCTATCAGAACTCTTGTCAATAGAATGTAAACTCCATAAGGACTTGTACAGTTATATTATTCAGGGTATAGGACAGTGCCTAGGACATAGTGGGTATTCTATAAATACTGAATGAATAAATAAAAATGAGCATGACAATTTTAGTGAAATCATTTGGATCTATGTATCTTTTCCATCAGTAGATACCATTAAACTAGAGCCATCCTTAAAAATCACTACAAGGGTTAAAATTAAGATTTTTTTTTTTTTTTTCAGTACTGGGGATTGAACTCAGGGGCATTCTACCTCTGAGCTACACTCAGTCCTATTTTTTTTTTTTTTTATTCTTTATTTTGAAACGGTCTCACTAAGTTGCAGAGGGCCTGGCCGCGAACCTATGATATTTGACCAAATATTTTTTTAATCACTACTAAATAAGTTTTTTAAATCCAGAAATATTACTTGCATAAACTTTATCTCACTCTTTTCTAGTTTTTGGTATATATTTTATAATCACAAATTAATAATAGTGCAAGAGTATAATTTATAGATTAATGAACATATAGAGAAGGTACATATTCAAAAAATATTACTGAGAAAAATCTGGGATTGAACCCAGGGGCATTCTACCTCTAAGCTACACTCCAGTGCTATTTTTAATTTTTGTGTGTGTGTATGTGGGGCGGGGATACTGGGGATGGAACTCAGGGGCCTGTACTTCTGGGCTACATCTCCAGCCTTATTTTATTTATTTGGAAACAGGGTCTCACTAAGTTGGAGAGAGCCTCACTAAGTTCCTGAGGCTGGCTGCGAACCTGCGATCCTCCTGTCTCAGCCTCCCAAGTACTGGGATTACAAGCGTGCACCACCACACCCGATTGAAAAGTTACCTTTTATAAAGATATTATTTATACATAGAAATGGTTATTTTAGTTTGAAATAAAAAACTTCTAAGATTTTTAAATTTAATTCCTTTATTATCTTATTAGTTTCCTTTAAGTCTAAAACCCTCCAAATGGACAAAACGCATAGATCATTAGACTTATCTTGTGTAGGTTGGTCTGTAGCATACAATGGGAACTACTCTAGCTATTTATGGTAGCACTCATATGGAATGTTAGAGTTGTTTTATAGTGGTAAATGATCCCCAGGATTCCTTTTAGTTTTGAGGAATTAATTCAAAATATAAGGGTTTATAATAACTCTCAATAACATACCTTCTCTGGCAGTATTACAGGAAGAGGAAAAGACAAAGGAAGGGGAGGAAGCTTAGAGAGGAAAGAATTTCAAAGGTGTGAGGTAGAAGAAGAGATTTGACATTCTAAGTTTAGCACTCTTAATGGGCAGGGGTAAAAATCATAGATTTAGAATGAACATATTCTGCTACTTTAAGCCAAGCCAATATTTGAAGGTAATAATGTAGTGGCCCTTCCCCACCTTAAAATATCTTATGCAGATCAAATCATGTACACTACATTCAACATAATCTTTTCCTAAATAAAACACTATTTTTTAAATATTACTTATATTTTCCATATAAAAGGGCTAGTGACACAGCTCTGTAGTAAAATGCTTGCCTAGCATTTGCCAGGGCCAGGGTTCAATCTCCAGCACTGCAAAAACAAAACAAAATAAAAAGCTTTCCAAATAAAAGCCAGGAGGAGATCCACTGTATTCTTCAGAAATGAGATCTTAAGCCAGGTGTGGTGGCACAAGTTTGTAATTCCAGTACTTAGGAGGCAGAGACAGGAGAGTCACAGGTTCATGGCCAGCCTCCATGGCAAGGATCTCCACAACTTAGTGAGACATTATTTCAAAATAAAAAATAAAATAGGGCTGGGGATGTAGTTCAGAGGTAGAATGCCCCTGGGTTCAATTTCCAATACCAAAAGGAAAAAAAAAAAAAAAAAAGAAAAGAAAAGAAAATGCTTGATTTAAAGAAAATGCTTTAGGAAACAGATCATCTGTAATCATTATCAAGTGTTTGAAGTAATCAATATACTGTGGAACAAGAAAACAGTAAACTGCTGTGTATCTACTCTGAACCAAGCACTTTCACACTTTTTTTTAAAGTGAAGGTTTGCTGAAAATTTCATCCCAATTATTAAAACAAAGCATGCTCATTAGAGGAAACAGGACAATACAAAAAGGTATAAAGAAAAAGTATCCAGGGTCTAACATCAAAAAATAATCATCACACTAAGAGATATTTATATTTACTTTTTATAAATTATTTATTCAAGGGATTAACTGTGAAACACAATATAAAATAAGCAAACACATAAAGTATATATAATTACAAACTGTCAAAGTGCTGGCAAGCTCTCAAATCTGGACTAGCCTTGTGACCTGCTTTGTCTAGTAAAATGCTGCAGAAATGATACCATATGGATTACAGAATCTAGGCCTCTAGGAGGCCTTGCAATTTCTTGAATCCCCACCACCATGCTGTGAAGTAGTCTGGTTGAAAAAAAAAAAACAAGTGAAGAGAGGACCAGAGGTCCTAGCCATTACAATGGCAGCCTCAGACCTCTTAGCTGAGTGCCTGATGCATGAGTCTAGGCAAGACTAGCAAAAGAACTCACCCAGCCAACCTACAGAATTGTGAGAAGTGATAAACCTTTGTGACTTTAAGGCACTAAGTTTTGGAGTTGTTTATTCCACAGCAATAAACAACCATTCAAGTGTTGCCATTTACTAACATCATATATTTAGATTTATGTCATATTTCCAATTAGCTTTTGTGTGTGTGTGAATGGGGGGGGGTGGAGGAGTACTGGGGAAGGGATCCAGGGGCATTCTAAATCCAAGCTATACCCCCAGCCCTATTTTATTATTTTGTTTGGATACAGGTCTCATTAAGTTGCAGAGGACCTCACTAAATTGCTGAGGGTGGCTGCAAACCTGGGATCCTCCTATCTCAGCCTCCCAAGTACTGGGATTACAAGGGTGCACCACCATGTCCAGTTCCAGTTAACATTTTATTGTGAACGGTATTTTATTTAACCCTCTAAACCTAGTAAGAAATCATCACTTGAAGCCGGGCATGGTGGCGCACGCTTGTAATCCCAGCATTCGGGAGGCTGAGACTGGAGGATCCCGGTTCGCGGCTAGCCTCAGCTACCTAGTGAGGCATTCCGCAACTTAGTGAGACCCGGTTTCAAAATAAAGAATAAAAAATAGGGCTGGGGGTATAGCTCGGAGGTAGAATGCCCCTGAGTTCAATCCCTAGTACCGCAAAAAAAAAAAAAAAGAAATCATCACTTGGAAAACCATTTAAGGTCAGACAAGACCTTAAATATCTTTGTATACACCACAGAGAACTGAAGGTGCTCTGCTGCTGAATAAAATTGATTCATAATAACCCTGATCATATACTATACAATGTTTCTCAAATATTAAAAAAATTCTGTTACCACCCCTCTTCTAATAGTACCATTTAAATCTTATTACTTTGCTACTAGAGCAACATGGTAAACTAAAGCAATGCTTTCAAACCATGTGACCATGTGGTGAAATCAATTTAGCATGTTACAATAAGCTTGTGTGTGTGTGTGTGTGTGTGTGTGTGTGTGTGTGTGTGTGTGGTACTGGGGATTGAACCCAGGGGCATTCTACTTCCCAGCTACACGCCCAGCCCTATTTTTTATTCTTTATTTTGAAACAGGGTCTCACTAAGTCTCGGAGGGCCTCACAAATTGCTGAGGTTGACCAAGAACCTGCAATCCTCCTGTCTCAGCCTTCCAAGTACTGAGATTACAAGCGTGCGCCACCATGCCCTGCTTTACAATAAACATTTTTTTTTTAATGAAAGAGAATAGAAAATATGAGTTAACTGCAAATAGTTAGGGTAACAACTTTTAAAGTTTTTGTTACATGATGCATATTTGTATTATACCACCACATACAATGTATTTCTTAAATAGGGTATGTAAAAAAAACCTTGAAATAAACCTGGAGTGGTGGTGTATGCCTGTAATCCCAGTACTTGAGAGGTTGAGACAGGAGGGGCAGAGCAGCCTCAGCAACTTAGTGAAACTCTCAGCAACCTAGCGAGACTCTGTTTCAAAAATAAATAAATAAATAAATAAATAAATAAATAAATAAATAAATAAATAGGGCCGGGGGTGTAGTTCAGAGAATTCAGTAGAATGCTCCTGGGTCTGATCCTTAGTACCATCCCCAGCCCCCAAAACCCTGAATACTAGGCTCACTTGAGTGTACCTGTCATCAGTAATATCTTCAGATAAATACACTGCACACATTATTTTTGTCTCTCTCACCAAGAAGGTCCAAAGTGAAAACAAGCAAGTGGTTCTTTTCACTTCATGCTTTTGATCACTGTCTCTCCCCAATTATTAGGTCTGAACTACATTCTGTCCTCTATTTTTCATTATTACCAATTCTAACACTACAAGATATTCTTGTTTTATGAATAAGGAACTAAGATTGGAAATGATTTAAATCATTTATTCAAAGTTATATAGTAAAGCTGGGTGTGTTGGCGCATGCTTGTAATCCCAGTACTTGGGAGGCTGAGACAGGAGGATCACAGGTTCATGGCCAGCCTTAGATACTTAGTGAGGCCCTCTGCAAATTAGTGAGACTCTGTTTCAAAAATAAAGAAAAAATAGGGCTCAGGGTGTAACTTGGAGATTCTGTAGAATACCCCTGGGTTCAATCCCCAGTACCGCAAAAAAAAAAAAAAAAAAAAAAAAAAAAGTTATATAGTAAGTGATGGCTGGCTCTAATCCACATATAATTATTTTGATCCTTATCACTGTAGTATCCACCATAATGCTAAAATACTCAAACTGCTAAAATCAAACATACCACAAAGATACAATGCGTCTGTCAGGTCTTTTTCTCCTGCTTATGTTTATATTCCTTCCTTAACCCCCTATAGTTAATATTCCTACCCACTTGTACCAAAGATGATTTCCCCACTTCTATCCCCAAAATTTCATTTAAAAATTTTCATTTAAAAATTTTTATTGGTACATTATAATTATACATCACAATGAGATTCAAAGTGATACATTCATACATGCACAGATCACTTAGCGTATTTCCCTCCATATTCCATCCCTCTCCTTCCTCCCCTAGATATCCAACATATGTTTTAAAGACAAAAAAATGAGAATTTAGGTCTAATTCAACCCACATTTATTATTTAATTTTATTTTAGTGGTGCTAGGGATTGAACCCAGGGGCATTCTACCTCCGAGCTACACCCCTTAGCCCTATTTAATTTTTTACTTAGAACCATGGAACCAGGGTCTCACTAAGTTGCTGACATCCTCATTAAGTTGCTGAGGCTGCCTTTGAACCTGCCTCCCAAGTACTGAGATTATAGGAGGGGGCCATCACACCAGCCACATTCTATTTTAAAATAAAAACATCTAAGCTTTTAACAATTAAGCAAAATACATGGTAAAGACATTTTGGAACATACATGAAAATATAGCGTTAAAAATTAAATGTGTTGGCTAAATATCCATCCAGAGCTGGACGTGGGGTGCTACATTTGCAGGAAATTTCTAAATTACACAGGCCCTCCCAGTTTGTGACAGCCACTATCAACACACAGTAATGAATCTTGGGCACAGAAAGGTGAACTGACAAAGATGACTAGAAATATAGAAAGGTACTAGGAAAGCAGATGGGCAGAAAGAGACAGGCACACTAATACCCAAACCATGTAAATTTTAGATGATTCATTAATTAATTTAACAATTTACTCTGATAAGATATTCAGGAAGTGAAAAAATGTGACTAGATACAATACTTTGATAAAACTGAACTTGTGTGTGTGTGTGTGTGTGTGTGTGTGTGTTACTAAAGATCTGAGCTATATCCCAAGCCCTTTTATTAAAAAATTATTATTTTTTAAAATAGGATCTCACTAAGTTGCTGTGGTTGGCCTCAAACCTGCAATCCTCCTGTCTTAGCCTCTCAGGTACTGAGATTATAGGTATGTGTCTGCCACACCCAGTCTGATAGAATTGATCTTTAGAACAGTATTTTCCCCAAGAAGTTTCTAAATTTTTACATTAAAAAACTATCATTTAAATCTTTGGTTACTGTAAATATGGTATTTATAGGTGACATTAATTTCACACTTTCCACACAGAAACCTTAAAATTTTGCCTGTTTAACATAGACTGTAAATGTGAAATAACACACTGCCAGAGTCAAGAGAATATACTCAGGTCCTAAGGATTCTGTGTTTTTTTCTTCCCTCAAAGAGGTGGGTGAAATGAGTTGGGTACGGTGGTACATGCTTGTAATCCCAGCACTCAGCAGGGTGAAGTTTATTTGAAGGTGGCTGCAGTTTGGATCTGAAATCCCCCCCCAAAGCCCATGTCTTAGCAGCTTGGTTCCCAGCCTGGTGCTATTGGGAGGTGACTAAAACTTTAAGAGGTGAGACCCAGACAGAGGTCTTCAAGTCACTGGTAGTGTGTCCTCAAAGGGTACTGTGGGTCCCCATCCTCTTTTCATGTTCCAGCCATCGGGAGAGCAACTCTGCTCTGCCACGCACTCCCTACCATGATACACTGGCTTGCTATAGGCATGAAAGCAATGGGGCCAACCAAGCATGGACAGGAACCTCAAAAACTGTCAGTCAAAGTGAAAACTTTCTCTTCAAACGTTGATTATCTCAGTTATTTGTTCTAGTAATAAAAAGCTGACTAACACGGGTGAAATATTAAAATAGTGTTGTTTTTCTTTGAGGGGGGGTCTTTCAATTTTGCTTTAAGAGTTCTGTACTAGAAAAATAATTTTTCCTTCCACACATATATAAATTAAGTTCCCACTCAACCTAGTTAATGCATCACATTCATAATATAGAAGGCCCATCTCACTAGCAAGTTCATTCTCAGTAATTTAATAGTGAAAAAGTAGCCAGGCATTGTAATCCCAGTACTTGGGAGACTGAGACAGAAGGATGGTGGATTCACAGCCAGCCTCAGCTACTTAGTGAGGCCCTCTGCAACTTAGTGAGACCCTGTTTCAAAATAAATAATAAAAAATAGGACTGGGGGGTGTAGCCCAGAGGTAGAATACCCCAGTACCACAAAAAAAAGAAAAAGAAAAAGTTAGATAAAGCAGGTGTGCAGAAAAGCAAAAACAAGTATTCAAGCAAGCCCAGAGAGGAAGAAACTGATAAACATAAAAGATGCAGAGAATAGCATGGAAAGAGTTACCTAGGGTTATGAAAAGTTCTCCATTTCTTTGTTCTCATCTTTTAAGCAGCTCAAGGGCAATTTTTTTTGTAACAAATTCTTCACTCACTTAAATTAGTTTGGAAGTAGGCTGCAACTAGTAATCTACACTGATAAATTTAAAAAAATATTGTGTCACAGAAAAAAACCAACTTTTGTTTCTGCTTCTGTCTTGGGTCAAACCCAGCTCTGCTACCTTCCTTTTTTTTGGGGGGGGGGGGTACTGGATTACTGGGGATTGGACCCAGAGGCATTCTACCCCCAGCTCGATTTTATATCTTATTGGGAAACAGAGTTTCTCACTAGGTTGCTGAGAGCCTCGCTAAGTTGCCAAGGCTGGCTTTGAACTTTCCATCCTCCTGTCTCGGCCTCCCAAGTACTGGGATTACAAGTGTGTGCCACCACACCTGGCTGCTCTGCCATCTTTCTAAGTACAAGACCTATAACAAGCTCCTAAGTCTCCAAACAGGGTTGTTTTTATTATTATTATTATTATTATTATTATTTTTATTTTTGTGGTACTGGGGATTGAACCCAGGAGCGTTCTATCTGTAAGCTACATCCTCAGCCCTATTTTTATTTTTTATTTTGAACCAGGGTCTCACTAAATTGCTGAAGGCCTTGCTAAGTTGCTGAGGCTGGCTTTGAACCTGTGATCCTCCAGCCTCCCATGTATGAGATTACAGGTGTGTGCCACCATGCCCAGCTCCAAACAGTTTTAATTTTTTTTTTTTTTTAAATATTAAAGAGTCTATGACTTCAGAAGTGAAACCATCACACACAAAGTAAGGGAGATGGTACCTAGAAAAGCGACTGTCCTCGTCTTTGTAGTATATAACCTACAGCTCCTCTCCTTTCTCACTTTGGTTCTGGTCTCAAAACCTACACAGTCATCTTATGAAAAACTGAAAATTTACTGAAGAATCAAAACTAAGCAAGAGATTCCTCATTGTAAATAAACTGCCCATGTTCTAAAGACATTTTTAATTTTAATTTTTTTTTTTAAATGGAGAACTTTTAACAGATCTCACAAAAAAATCAATAAAAAACACTGAGCTAAGGGCTGGGAAAGCTCAGTGGTAAAGTGTGAACATGTCAGCATGTCAGCATGAAAGGCCCTGGGTTTAATCTCCAGCACAAGGAAAGGGAAGGCCAGGCCAGACCAATGATCTAGCTAAAAACTGTATAACTAGAAAGAGTACTACTTTATACATGTAAGATAAAGTAAAATTACCTACCAGATTTAAGAACACAGACCATATAGCTGGAACTCAGTTTAAAAAGTCTTACTCTAAGAATATTACAACCATGCCATACTAATAGGACATTAAAACATTCCTTACCAAAACAATTCAGGAACATACTAGGACCATATTCAGCTCAAACTCAACATTAAAAGTTGATCTCCCTTTGGAAATACCCTTCTATTATTTTGAGTATTTGCTTATTTTATACACTGTCACTCTGTTCCTCTCTCCTAAAACCTACAGTTCTTAACTCTATGTCTTTGAACGTGTTGTTTCCTATATCTGAAATGTCTTTTTTTTTTTTTTTTAATCTACCTAGTCCTATCAAACTCTTCCTTCAAGCTCATATATAACCTTTATTAAAACTGTCCCTGATCTATCAGGCAGATTTAGTCTCCTGCTTTTCTGATTTAAGTCTTAAAATGTATTTCCATTGGAGCAATATGGTATCCTGCATGACTATCAAGAATCTTCTAAGTGTTATGTTAGAAGCTTTACATACATATTATCTTGGTCTTTCTAGGTAGGTATTATACCCTCAATTTCTCTAGACAACCTGCTCATAATCACAACAGGGCCAGAACAGAAATAAATACTGTATAGCTCTAAAGCTTGTGATCTACCAGTTTAGAGATTCTAAGATTCTTGGGACCCAAGACCTTGAGAATCTAAGAGCTATGAACTTCCCTTCAAAATGGAATCACACTCAAAATTATATAATTTGAAAGGGTTCACAGATCCCCCTGAAGATCATCCATTGCCCCCAAGAAAACTCCCTGCTGCTTCTTACATGTCTGTTAGTACTTTCTGACATGTTTTTAATTGCCTATTCTGAACAGTGCCTAGGGGGTACTCCTATATCTCAATAAATATCTTTCATATCAATGGTAAAGACCATTCATTGATGACAGGGTTGAAATTATGACTTCCTTCAGAGCTTACCGGGATAGTTACTCAAATATTGTTAAAGAGACGTTTAAAGCTTGTTTTCAGACTATGTCTGAAAAAATACCATGGGAAAGGTAGACATTACTATTTATCCCAAAGCCTCTGAGATTAACACTATCCACATTTCACATTCTCCAGGAAAAACTTTTAGGAAGCAACTACTGTATACTGTAAGAATGGGAAATGCTTGGAGGAGTTCCATTCCTTTTGGAAAGGTACTAGTGGTATAAAACAACTGCATATCACCTGACTTACCTCAGTAAATTTTTTACTCAAATCGAATGAAAGGCTTTTTCCTCTATGGTATTATAAATCAAATTTTATTATAATAAACAACAAGTGCTTTAAAATAAACCAGGCTAAAATACTTATCCCAGAAAGTATGAATTAATTTTATTATATTTTTACTTCTGAGTTCTGGTTAAAATGGTGAAAGCATACTAAATTCTTAGTTTCCTGATCTTCAAAATATGAGTCTATAAATAAAAAGAAAGCTTTCCAAAGTATGGGGAAAAGTATGTTCAATGGTACCACCACATACATCCTTCATAAATACATTAAAGAAATCGTACAACTAAGAAGCAAGATGGAGAATGAACACATATCTCCTGATTTTACTAGTATGGTTTCTGTTAGTTCAGAGATGCCAACACTTGAAAGGGGTATTTTAGGAAAGTGAGTATCGTATGTGGAATGGACTGGATGAGGCAAGAACAGAACGACAGCTCTTGCTTTTAATCACTCCCCAAACACCTATAAGTTCACTATTTCTGAAGAGATAACAGTGACTTGGTATCTACATTTTATTATCTAAACCCCAAATCAAAGTTTAAAATTGGACATTTTGTTAAAAAAAAATGTTCTAAGATAATATCCTCCAAGTATGACTGATAAGAGTATGTACCAGTAGAGGGGTGACCTTAGGTGGACCAAGAATCCTTATGAACACCAAGAAGTGTCCAGAGACAGATAAGTACAGTATTATTATTCAAATTTATGTGGAAGAAATCACAATTAATGAAATCATACTTATTTTAAAAGTCTGGGTTCCGTCTGTTTATTTTGTGTTTTCTTTTTCAGTGGATACAGAAAGTATAATTTCAGTTGTGTAAGTACACCTGTCTGTAGGGGAAAAGCAGTTATGCTGGTCTAAGCCTCTGGACCATTTGAAGAATTCGCCTGAGAAATAAGTCTTTATGTCTTACAGCATTATGCTCACCTTCTATTTCTGCTCATGCAATGGACATTAGTGCCTATTAAATGCCAGGCACTATATTAAGCAGTGGGGATACAGAGATAATTAGGTCCTGGTCCCAAGCCTTGGAGGCTTTCAGTTTGGAGAAGACAGAAGTGTTAACGTTTATGTATCTAATGAACTGAGTGCTGTAGAAGCACATACATATTTAACATATGAAAGAACAAAAAAATTAAATTTTTCTAAATGTTAATGTCTTGCTTTCAGTTTCATCCTTTCAAAACTTTTTCCAAACTAAATGACAAATATTGAAGAAAACAGCTAAAAATAATCTAAAAGTAAATGCAGTACAATATTCTAAAGAATTAGCATATGAAGAAAGTTTTCTGTATCAGTCTCAGTAGCCAGGTCTGGAGAGTACTTATTTAAAAGTTCACTCCCACTTTAGAAGTTAAGTTATAAAATACAAGTATGTCTAGCTACACACTCATCAAGGGATGATTAAGAAAAACATTAGCTAAACCAGTGGCACAGGGAAAACACTAAGATTACTTCAAATGCAAGGCCTAAAAAATTTCCTATCATTATACCTTTTTTTGTTTGTTATTTTTTGGTACTAAGGATTGAACCTCCAAGCTACACTACAAGCCCTATTGTGCTTTTATTTTGAAATAAAGTCTGCTAGGTTGCTGAGCCTTGCTACTGAGGCTGACCTGGAACCTGCAATCCTCTTGTCTCAGCCTCCCAAGTACTGGGAATACAGGCATGAGCCACCATGCCTGGCTTCATCATACCTTAGAAAGACAGTTTGAACATACAAAAACCTACAAGCCAACTACAAGAAGATACCATTTTTTATTCACAAGGATACCTATAATCAAAAAGATAAACAAAACAGTACTAGTAAAGATGTAGAGAATAGGAGGCTGAGACCAGAGGATCACAAGGTTCAAGGCCAGGTTCAGCAATTTAGTGAGGCCCTCCAAAACTTAGTGAGATCCTGTTTCAAAATAAAAAATAAAACAGGGCTGGGAGTGTAGCTCAGAGGTAGAATGTCCCTGGGTTCAATCTCCAGTACCACAAACACACACACACAAAAGTAGAGAAATCGGAACCTACATATATCCTGGAAGGAATATAAAACATGCACCAGCTCTAACTAGTAGTCTGGCAGTTCTAAAAATGCCAAATATAGTTATGATATGACCCAACAATTCCATTTCTAGATATATACCTAAGAAAACTGAAAACATAGACCCAACCCTGCACAGTGGTGCATGCCTGTAATCATTATTCAGGAGGCTAAGGCAGGAAGATCACAAATCTGAGGCCAGTCTGGGCAACTTGGTGAGACTCTGTCTCAAAATTAAATTTAAAAAAGTGCTGGGAGTGTAGATCAATGACAGTATACTTGCCTAGCATGTGAAAAGCCCTGTGTTCAATTCCCAGTACCACAGAAACAAAGAGACAACAAAACCCCAGGTCCACACAAAAACCTGCACACAAATATTCATAATAGCGTTATTCATAATGACCAAAAAGTCAAAACAATTTAAATAACCATCAACAGATGAATAAACAAAATGTTATCCATACAATAGATTCTAATTCAGTCATAAAAAGAAACAAAGTAGCTAAGGGTGAAGAAATGATGCACGCCTATAATCCCAGTACTTGAGAGGCTGAGACAGAAGGATCGTAGATTCAAGGCCAGCCTCATCAACTTAGCAAGGCCCTCCACAACTTACTGAGATCGCGTTTCAAAATAAAAAATAAAATAGAGCGGGGGGGGGGGGGGGGGGGGAAAGCCCAGAAGAAGAATGCCCCTGGGTTCAATCTCTAGTACAACAGAAAAAAAAAAAAAAAAAAAAGAATAAAGTACTACTGACCCAGACTACAACATGAATTAACTTTGAAAACATCATGTCAGAGGCTGAGAAAGGAGGATTACAAGCTCAAGGCCAGCTTGGGCAATTTAGCAAGACTGTTTCAAAATAAAAATAAATCTGGGTGCGGTAGTATACACCTGTAATCCCAGTATTTGGGAGGCTTAGATAGAATGGCAGGTTCAAGGCCAGTGCTCAGTAGCTTAGCAAGAACCTGCTTCAAAATAAAAAATAAAAAGGACTAAGAGTTGTAGCTCAGTGGTAGAATGCCCCTGGAAGGGAGAAAGGGGTGGTGGTGGAGAAAATGAACATCGTGTCATATGGAGTCAGTCACAAAATGTCAAAATGTCTTAAGACTTCATTTACACAAAATATTCAGGTTACGTAAGTCTATGGAGACAGATGTAACAGTGGTAGCCTATGGCTGGAGGGAAGAAGAGTATGACTGCTAATGTGTATAGGGTTTCTTTTTGGGGTGATGAAAGTGTTCTAAAATGATTGTGGTGATGATTGCACAACTCTGTGACTATACTAAACACTACTGAAGCATATACTTCAAATGAACTTTATGGCAGGTAATTATATCTCAATAAAGCTATTATTAACTTAAAATAACAACTCTAACAAGGCACGATACTGAATAAACCAGAAAATGTTTATCTAGTCTCTGCAGCATAAGATCTTTCGAGGCTTTCAGTCTTCCTTCCCCTTTAGTTTTCTAATATTTCAAATCCAAACATTAAATTGAAAACTTAAGAAGTTTTGCATAATCAAAAGAGAAGGCCCTGCCAGGCATGATGGCACGTGCCTGTAATGATCCCAGTACTTGGAGGCTGAGACAGAAGGATTACAGGTTGGAAGACATCTTCAGCAAGTAGCAAGACTCTCTGCAACTTAGTAAGACTGTTTCAAAACAAAAAATAAAAGGGCTGGGGATGTCGCTCAGATGTAGAATGTCCCTGGATTCATTACACACACACACACACACACACACACACAAGGCCCTTGTTATCTGTCCTTTTAAAGTATATCTAAACAATCATTCATAAAATAAAGTATACATATAAATAAGAAATAATGTGAATATTCTTTATTTTCAATTTTTCTAAAATCTGTAACTCCATTGTGTCATAACGTGGAGACCCACGTTTCTACTGGATGTCTCATAGAGAACTCCATTTTAATGCATCCAAAACTAAATTCATCCTCTTTTCCCTTAAACTTTCTCCCAATATCTTGTTTCATCCCCCATACCTGTTTCTCCTCCCTTAGTCCTTTATCTTAACAAATGGACCTTCTAGCTTAGGAGGTAGTAGACCAAGCTGGATGCTACAGTCGTACTATACTTCTTTCTCCTTTTTTCCTCACATCTAGCAAATCAATGTGACTTCTTTTTTATCAAATCCACTATATGCTCTATCCTCTACCTGACTTAGTTCAGCTTAGACCCTCACATTTCACTTATAGTTCAACAGCTTCTAAAAGTGCCATACTTCATACTGCCATCAGAATCAGCTTTCTAAAACACAAAACTGTTAAGTGGCTAACTTTCTTAAAACATTCAGTGGCACTCCAGAGGCCCAAAGCAGTGATTCTCAGCTTTTCTACCAGAACCTATCTGAATGATGTCTTATTGGTCCTACAGTAATCTCAAAGAAGAGGCCTGGGCCATGGGGTGGGGAAGAAGGAGTTGGGGATCACTTCAGGAGTGCTGGACCAGTAAATCTGTTTTCTTAACACTGCTTCACTTTCCCTGTGACTCTAAGCGTTGCAGTGAAGATCTACAATTACCATTATGAGTCTACAAAAAGTCTAAACATAGTAGAGGTATAAAATCCTTCACAATCCCATCACTACTTAACTGTCCTAGTCTCACCTTTAGCCAGCACCACATACTGCTAACTTGTTCTCAAGGTATGGTTGAGGAACACCTTTCCCTGAGACCCTTGAAGTCTGCATGGAGTAAAATTAAGCTCTATCAAGCATGAATGACTATCATCCTACAGTGACTTGTACATTGACTTGTCATGATCAAAGTCTACCATCTTGTAAAGACTAAGTTGAGAGAGTAAAGATGCTGGATGCTACAGTCGTACTATACTCCTTTCTCCTTTATTCCTCACATCTAGCGAATCAATGTGACTTCTTTCTTATCAAATCCACTATATGCTCTATCCTCTACCTGACTTAGTTCAGCTCAGACCTTCACATTTCACTTATAGTTCAACAGCTTCTAAAGTGCCATACTAGATCTGTCACAAATTAACTGTTTATTTGTAAATTTATTAGCAAAATTAGCATGTTTTCAACATGTAAGTAATAGTCTGGGTGCCATAGTTTATAGAAGTTTGGTACCTTAGTTTTGTCCTCTTTGAGAGGACGGGGACACAAGAGGCCAAGGGCAAGAACAGACAACTCAGAAAAGTTGACAGGTAGAAAATTTTCTATTATCAATAGTAATCAAGAAATTATTATTATTATTATTATTATTGTTATTATTATTATTTTGCAGTACTGGGGATTGAACTCAGGGGCATTCTACCTCTGAGCTATACGCCCAGCCCTATTTTTTATTCTTTTTTTTTTTTTTTTTTTTGTGGTATTGGGGATTGAACTCAGGGGCATTCTACCTCCGAGCTATACCCCCAGCCCTGTTTTTTATTCTTTATTTTGAAACCGAGTCTCACTAAGTTGCAGAGTGCCTCACTAGATAGCTGAGGCTGGCCTCGAACCCGGATCCTGCGGTCTCAGCCTCCCGAATGCTGGGATTACAAGCATGCGCCAC
>PVLC010007727.1:0-61898 GCA_004027655.1 Graphiurus murinus | reverse complement strand
AAAAAAAAAAAAAAAAAAAAAAAAAAAGACATAGAACAGAACAGAGGAAATTATTAATGAAGAAGACTTCAATGACTAGTTAGGAATATTGGGAGAGAGCAAAACGAGACGGGCAAGAAGAAAAGGAATGTTCTCATTTTCTGAGACATGGTAGACTAGGAATATTACATAAAGTTATGCTAATAAAAATATGAAACTCCATCTACAGCACGTGTTAATCAGGCGGAGATAAACAGCTTGTAGAGAGAAAAGGCTTATTTTGGCTCACAGTTTTGGAGTTCCCAGGCCAGGATCGACTGCCTCCATTGCTTTGGGCCTGTGGCAGAGCAGCACATCATGGTAGGAGCCTGCGGTGGCACAAAGCCCTTCACCTCATGGCTGGGAAGTGAGAGAGACGGAAAGGCTGGGCCCACACTCCCCTGCAAGGACACGCCCCCATGACCTAAGGAGCTCCCGCCAGGCTGCACTTCTTAAAGTTCCACACCTCCCAGTAAGACGACCTGGGAAGCAAGCCTTTTGCATGTGGACCTTTTAGGGACATGTAAGATCCAAATAATGGCACAGCAGAGGAACCACAGGAAAAGAACAAACCAAAGAGTAAAGCACTAAAAACCCATAGAACAAACCAGGTGTGGTGGCACATGTCTGTAAGCTTGGGAGGCTGAGACAGGAGGATCACGGGTTCAAGGACAGCCTCAGCAAGTAGTGAGACTCTCATCAATCTAGCAAGACCCTATTTCAAATAAAATAAAATAAGATAAAACAAAATAGGACTGGGGGTGGAGGTAGAATGCTCCTGGGTTCAATCCCCAGTACCACAACAAAACAAAACACTAGGAACCCATGAAACAAGCTAGGTCTGGTGGTGTATATCTGTAAACTTGAGAGGCTGAGAGAGAAGGATCACAGATTCGAAGCTGGCCTCAGAAACTTACTGAGGCCCTCAGCAATTTAGCAAGAGTCTGTTTCAAAATTAGAAAATAAAAAGGACTGGGGTTGTAGCACAGAGGTAGAATGTTCCTGGGTTCAATCTCCAGTTCCAAAAAAGCCACAAACAAACAAAAACAACTCCAATCCCCAAACAAAACAAAATAAAACAACAACAAAAAAACCTTGTTTTACTTGCCATGACCAAACTAGAGGACAAGAACAACTTATTTATTTTTTTATTTTATTTTATTTTTTTGTTGTGCTGGGGACGGAATCCAGAGTCATTCTACCTTCAAGCTAGACCCCCAGCCCGATTTTATTTCTTATATGGAAACAGGGTCTCACTAGGTTGATGAGAGTCTCACTACTTGCTGAGGCTGTCCTCAGACCTGTGATCCTCCTGTCTCATCCTCCCAAGTACTGGGATTACAACCGTGCACCACCACGCTTGGCTGGACAAGAGCAACTTAGAGGAGGAAAGGTTTATGGGGTGGTGGTTTTGGAGACTTCCATCCACAGGGCTGGCTCCGAAGCAGGAGCAGCAGAGAGGGCCCGGGGACGTTGTAGAATCGCCAAGACCACACCCCCAGTGACCTGTCTCCTGCGGTCATGCCTCACCTGCCCACGTTACAATCTAACAAACCAATTCAAATAGCTAGTCCATCAGCGGGTTTACCCACCAATGAGATCGGAGCCCTCGTGAGCCAGTTTTTTGCATTGCTGATGCACGCATGTCTCCAGGGGGTGTTCTGTATCTAAACCATGGCACCCATAAAATAGGAAAAATAATAATAAGCTAGAACACAGATGATAGAAACCTTAATAAATGTACATGGGCTTAATTTGCCTGGTAAAAGAAAAAAAAATCTAGCTGGGCGTGGTGGTGCAGATTACAGATTTGAGGACCGTCTCAGCTCATAGTAAGACTCTTAGCAACCTAGTGACACCTTGTTTCAAAACAAAAATTAAAAGGACTGGGGGTGTAGTTCAGAAGTAGAATACCCCTAAATTCAAGCCCCAGTACCACCGCCACCCCCCAAAAATAAAGAATTTGGATTGAATTATAAAACCAAATCCCATGTGATTTAGAATAGTTGAACATAAAAATTGAGCAAAGATATATTTGGAGAATGCAGATAAAAACCTTGACGGATCATAATCTCAATGCCCTATTTTACTTTTTATTTGGAAACAGTGTCTTGCTAAGTTGCTGAGGTTGGCTTTGAACCTGCAATCCTCCTGTCTCAGCCTTCCACGTGCTAGGATTACAGGCGTGTGCCACTTCGCCCAGATCATTGCTGCTGTATTTAAGGATACGAAATTTAACTCTTTTTCCTGTATGTATGTATTTATTTTAATGGTTCTGGGGATTGAACTAGGGGTATTATATCTCTGAGCTACACGCTCAGCCCTATTTTATTTTTTATTTGGAAACAGGATCTTACTAAGTTGTTGTTTTGTTTTGTTTTTTTGCGGTACTGGGGATTGAACTCAGGGGCATTCTACCTCCAAGCTATACCCCCAGCCCTATTTTTTATTCTTTATTTTGAAACAGGGTCTCACTAATTTGTAGAGGGGCTCACTAGGTAGCTGAGGCTGGCCTCGAACCCGGATCCTCCGGTCTCAGCCTCCCAAATGCTGGGATTACAATCGTGCACCACTTGTTACTGACGACAGAGCATCACGTGACTAATCTAGCTGCAAGGGAGCCTGGAAAGTGACAGGAAAAATCTAGCGAGCCCAGCTGCTTGCTAAGTTGTTGAGGCTGACTTTGAACCTGCTGTTCTCCTGTCTCAGCCTCCAAGTACTGGGATTACAGGTGTGCACCACCACGCCTGGCTTCTTTTTTCTTTTTAGCAGTGTTGGGGATTGAACCCAGGGCCTTGTGCATGTTAGAGATATGCACTCTGCCACTGAGCTATACCCCCAGCCCAAGATCTAACTGTTGTAATGAAAACATACCAAAACACATTGTCTTAAAGAACAGAGAAGTCTGATTTTACAGGTCAGCAGCTTAGTGGGAGTGGCAGCTCTGCTCTCAAGAGGACCTCAGGAGGCAGAGCCCCGCCAACAGAGTTCCCTGCTCTCCCCTGCCTGGGCGCTCCCTCTAGATGCCAGGTCACTGTGGTTCCAGGGAGAGGGAAGGCAGGGGGAGTGTGGAGGGGCTCACAGCCTCCGTTCCTCATTTGTTACTGACGACAGAGCATCACGTGACTAATCTAGCTGCAAGGGAGCCTGGAAAGTGACAGGAAAAATCTGAGCAGACGACTGGCTAGCGTGGAAACGAAGACCGGTACTTTAGAAGGGTCTTTGGCAGTGTCTTCCAGAGTTCACAAACACACACCCAGCCAGGCTCCCCCTAGGCGGGCTCAACAGAGCTGAGCGTATGAGTAGCCATGGGCTAGAATGCCCCATTCCTAACACGAGTATTATTTACTATTATTAATTATTGTTAGTATTACCAACATTACAGGGATTGATTTCAGGACCATTCTACTTCTGAGCTATACTACTGGATTTATTTATTTATTTATTTATCTATTTATTTATGGATAAATAAATATGACCCAACAAGCCCATCAATGGATTTACCCCCTGGTGAGCTCTGAGTGTTTCCAGGGCATGTTGTATATCTAAACCATAGCAACCATAAAATAGGAAAAATAATAATAAGCGAGAACACAGATAATAGAAATGTTAATAAATGTGAGCCTGAGCCCAGAGGTAGTTCTGAGCTACACTCCTAGCCTTTATTTCTTATTTATTTATTTTTATTTCGAAACAGGGTCTCTCTGTGTTGCTGAGAGCCTTGCTAAATTGCTGAGGCTGGCTTCAAACCTGTGATCCTTCAGTCTCAGCCTCCCAAGCACTGGGGCACTGGGATTGCAAGCCTGAGCCACTGCGCCTGGCTAACACTGTTCCTAATAGCCCAAGTATGCATCAGAAGTAAAACGCTTTGACACATGATGGTAGAATCACCCAACGGGAAGCCCCGTAGGAATGGAAGTGGACAGAGTGCCGTCGTGCGTAGCCACAGGGGTGGATCCTGCGCAATGTTCAAGTATAGATCAGACGCCAAGAGCGCGTGCGGTTTGGCTGAAATTGCAGCGTTCCAAGTCAGACAGTCCCTACGATGGCAGAAGGGTGGACTGGCTCCCCTGAGGCTGAGAGGGCTGCTGGTCCCCGCAGGGTCCCAGCGTGGGTGGTCACCTCACTAGGAGTTCCCTTGACATCTGTCAAGCTGCACCCTAATGACTTGTGACTTTTCTGCACACATGCTCTGTTTCAATAATTATTTTATAATATATATATGTACCGAGGATTGAACCCAGGTCCATTCTACCTCCAAGTCATACCCCTCAAGCATTTCTTTTTTTACTTTTTATTTTTAATTAATTAAACTAACTAATTAATTTTGGGGATTGAACCCAGGGGCATTTTACCTCTGAGCTATGCCCCCAGCCCTATTGTTTTTTTTTTTTTTTTTTTTTTTTGAGACAGAGTCTCACTAAGTGTCTGAGTCTGAGAACCTGTGATCCTCCTGTTTCAGCCTCCCAAGTACTAGGATTACAAGTGTGTACCACCATGCCAAGCTTACTTTTTTTTTTTTTTTTTGCGGTACTGGGAATTGAACTCAGGGGCATTCTACCTCCGAGCTATACCCCCGGCCCTACTTTTTATTCTTTATTTTGAAACAGGGTCTCAGTAAGTTGCGGAGTGCCTCACTACATAGCTGAGGCTGGCCTCGAACCCGGATCCTCCGGTCTCAGCCTCCCAAATGCTGGGATTACAAGTGTGCGCCACCATGCCCGGCCTGCCAGGCTTACTTTTAAATTAAATTAAATTAAATTAATTAATTAATTTTTTTATTTTTGTGGTACTGGGGACTGAACCCAGGGACATTCTACTTCTGAGCTATAACCATATACCACCCTATTTTATTTTATTTATTTTTTTTTGCGGTACTGGAAATGGAACCTGCAGCTACAGCCCCAGCCCTATTTTTTTATTCTTTATTTTGAAACAGGTCTCACTAAGTTGCGGAGGGCCTCACTAAGCAGCTTAGGCTGGCTGTGAACCTGGATCTTCCAAAGCCTGCCCCACCACACCTGGCTCCCACCCTATTTTTTGTTCTATATTTTGAAACAGAGTCTCACTAAGTTGCAGGAGGCCTCACTAAGTAGCTGAGACTGGCTGCAAACCTGTGATTCTCCTGTCTCAGCTTCCCAAGTACTAGGATTACAAGCATGCACCACCACGCTAGGTTTACTTGTTAATTTTAAAACAGGCGTCTTGCTAAGTTGCTGAAGGTCTTGCTAAGTTGGAGTCAATAAATATTTTAATTAACAAAACTACTAAAAGATAAAAGGATGTAAACACATGGAAAGAGGCATCGTATTTCAGGAAGGAGACTCAGCACCATGACATTTTAATTCTCTCTGAGCTAATTGATAATTATTCTTTGATTCTCATGAAAAAAATCAACAGTTTTTGTTGAGGGAGTTTTGTTTATTCCAAAGCTCATATGAAAAATTAACTAGCAAGCATAGCTAGGAAAATTCTGGAAAGAGAGAGAGGCAAAAGGAAGGACCAACTATGGTAGGAAGCTTCAATCACTGAAGCAGTCTGTTTTGGGGCTGGGATGTAGTTGAGTGGTAGGGGGCTTCCCCAGTACCCACGAGGCACCACAAAAACCCAATGTGGGTTTTTTTGTTTTGTTTTGTTTTGTGGTACTAGGGATTAAACTCAAGGGAATTCTACCTCTGAGCTATACCCTAGTCCTATTTTATTTTATTTTTTAATTTGGAAACAGCCTCACTAAGTTGATGAGAGGCTCACTAAGTGGCTGAGGCTGGCTTCCAACCTATGATCTTCCTGTCTCGGCCTCCCAAGTCCTGGGATTACAGGTGTGTGCTACCATGTCTGGCCCCACGTGGTTTTGACCCATGAATTCCCAAACCGAAAATGAAATATAACAGAAAATCTAGACATAGGTCTATGTTCAGGTGGGTATTTAGTATTTGATATAGTCATACCGAGCCATTGGGTAAAAGCTGAGTTTTTTAATACAGGGTGCTGGATAAATTAATAGCCACCTGGCCAAAAAAAAGTCTGGACTCCTACTTTATATCTAAAATAAATTGCAAAGGAACCAAAGATGCAAGTGTGGGGCTGGGGATGTAGCTCAGTGGCAGAGTACTTGTCTAGCTTGTGCTAAACCCTGGGCTTCACCCTCAGCACCATACAACATTTAAAAACTTCAAAGTTGCGCACGCTTGTAATCCCAACAATTGGGAGGCTGAGACCTGAGGATCCGGGTTGGTGGCCAGCCTCAGCTACCTAGTGAGGCACTCCACAACTTAGTGAGACTCGGTTTCAAAATAAAGAACAAAAAATAGGGCTTGGGGGTATAGCTCAGAGGTAGAACACCCCTGAGTTCAATCCCCAGTACCACAAAATAAATAAATAAATAAATAAAAATAAAAACTTCAGAGTTGTAAGTGTGAAAATGAAACCATAAATATTTTAGAAGGAAGAAAGAAGTGTGGGGGAATTCCTTTGTGACATTCAAGTGTGTGTGTGTGTGTGTGCGTGATGGGGGGGCGGGTGTGGTGGTCCATGCCTATAATCCCAGTACTTGGGAGGCTGAGACAGGAGGATCACAGGTTGGAGGCCAGCCTCAGCAACTTAGCAAGACTTTCAGCAACTTAGTGAGACCTTGTTCCATAATGAAAACGGAAAAGGCTGGGGGTGTAGCTTGGAGGTAGAATTGCTCCTGGGTTCAATCCCCCAGTAACACACACACACACACACACACACGTGCACACTTTATGTGTATGGGATGGGCTTTATAATTATGACTCAAGAATCTAAAGGCTATTAAAAAGGTTGATGAATTCAGTGAAAAATATTCTGCCAAGAAATATATATATATATATATATATATATATTCTGCTGAGAAAAAAAAATCCCATCATGAGCAATGTCAGAAAAAAATGACAAACAGGAAGAACACATTGCAGCTCCCATTGAAGGAGGAGGGTTAATGGGAATTGATGAGAGTCAAACGACCCAGCAGAGAAACTGGCAAAGGATACGGACAATCGACAGCAGAGGAAATCCAAATGTGCTTAGACACAGGAAAAGGAGCTCCGTTCCCTCAGCAAGATCGATGTCCACTTAAACCCGCACTGCATGTCATCTTCTTTCATCAACCTGGCGAGAACCTGAACACAAGACGACATCTTCTGTTGGCGAGCGTCAGAGAAGTAGACATTTTCCTGTCTTTAGGGCATCGGGGCACCGCGACAGCGGGGTGGCGGGGTGGCGGGGTGGCGGGGTGGCGGGGTGGCGGGGTGGTGGCGTGGCGGGGTGGCAGGCAGCTTGGCAAGAGCCATCCAAAGTTCAAGTGCACATTCTCTCTGACCAGCAACTTCCCTGAAGAATGTATCCCCCAGAGATACTTGCACATACATGAAAGGACAACTGTATACAAAGTTACTCATCATAGGGTTGTTTATG
Organism: Graphiurus murinus; assembly: GCA_004027655.1. Lineage (NCBI taxonomy): Eukaryota > Metazoa > Chordata > Mammalia > Rodentia > Gliridae > Graphiurus > Graphiurus murinus. Next base: position 54,446 of record PVLC010007727.1, on the reverse strand, counting down.
TAATAGCCAATGGCTGGAAATGACCCAAATCCAGCAGCGAGGGACTCGCTAATTAAAGTAAGGCCCAGCCATGCAGTGGAATACCATGGTTAAGGGGGGGAAATTAAGGAGAAAGATAGCGCGTTTAACTATTTTGCATATAGAGTCAAAAGTGGAAGGATTGCTGGGCTTGGTGGTGTATGTGTGTAATCCTAGTACTTGGGAGGCTGAGACAGGAGGATCACAGGTTTGAGGACAGCCTCAGCAACTTAGCAAGGCCTTCTGCAACTTAGTAAGACCCTTTTTCTTTTTCTTTTTCTCTCCCTTCCTTCCTTTTTTTTTTTTTTTTTTTTTTTTTTTTGTGGTACTGGGGCGGAATGCAGGGGCCTTCTATCTCCAGGCTATACCCCAGCCCTATTTTATTTTTTATTTAGAAACGGGGTCTTGCTAAGTTGCTGAGAGCCTCACTAAGTTGCTGAAGCTGACTTCAAACCTGTGATCCTCCTGCCTCAGCCTCCCAAATACTAGGATTATAGGCATGTGCCACCATGCTTGGCTGACCCTGTTTCAAAATAAAAATGAAATAGGGCTGGGCGTCTAGCTTAGAGGTAGAATGCCCTGGGTTCAATTTCCAGTAACACACACACACACACACACACACACGCACACTAGAGGAGGAGGAGGAGGAGGATCAATCAAGACTTCTTCCTGTAAATATGCAGAAGAAACTCTGGCAAAATACCTAAGAAACTATGAAGCATGGTTGCCACTGGGGGGCGGTACTGAGCTCAGGACCCAGTGAGGCCCAACAGCACAGGGTAACTTTTCTCTCTGCGCATTTTTATGCCTTTTGGTATTTGAAGTCTGTGAATGTATTTGCTATTTGAAAATTAAAATGAAACAAAATTTAAAAATAAGACTGCCCAAGGACGCGTGTTATGCTTCACACAATAGCCTCTGTTCTTGGGCACACCCTATCCAACACGTTTAAGACTCAACCTTGCACCTGGCTTCTCTCTAGCTACCTTCCTCTCCACAGATGGAAAACCCCCAAGATGGCTCCTGCGTCTGATCTCTTCCTCTTAGCCCTTCTCCTCCTCCCTTGCCCATCCCCACCCCCAGCTTCAGTTCCCATGGGATACAGACACCCCATGTCCACACCTGTCTGGGTCCTGGCAACCCTTTGGAGGATGCTAACACACCAACTACAGGTCCTGGGGAGGCCCTTCCACCCCTGTGGGGTGGGGAGGAGAACACCTACAGCCCTCAACCGCTGGCCACCGTCCTGGGAGCACGAGGGCTGCCAGCATCAAGGGGAAGCCACCCTTCAAAGGGCAGAGAACAAGGAGGAAAAGAAACCTGTTCCCTGAAGCTGGGCGCGGTGGTGCACACCTGCAATCCCAATACTGCAGAGGCTGAGACAGGAGGATCGCAGGTTCGAGGGCAGCCCAAGCAACTTAGTGAGACCTCCAGCAATGAGTCGAGACCTTCTTTCGTTCGTTCTCTTTCTTTCTTTCTTTCTTTCTTTCTTTCTTTCTTTCTTTCTTTCTTTCTTTCTTTCTTTCTTTCTGCAGTATTGGGGATTGAACTCAGGGGCATTCTACCTCTGAGCTATACCCCCAGCCCTATTTTTTATTCTTTATTTTGAAACCGGGTCTCACTAAGTTGCGGAGTACCTCACTAGGTAGCTGAGGCTGGCCGCGACCCCGGATCCTCTGGTCTCAGCCTCCCAAATGCTGGGATTACAAGCGTGCGCCACCACGCCCGGCTTGAGGCCTTGTTTCAAAATAAAAATTAAAAAGGGCTGGGAGTGCTGGGTGTGGTGGCGCACGCTTGTAACCCCAGTATTTGGGAGGCTGAGACAGGAGGGTCTGAGTTTGGCAGCCAGCCTCAGCTACCTAGTGAGGCCCTCTACAACTTAGGGAGACCCTGTTTCAAAATAAAGAGTAAAAAATGGGCTGGGGGTGTAGCTTGTAAGTAGAATGCCCCAGGATTCAATTACCAGTGATACACACACACACACACACACACACACACACACACACACACACACACTCACACACACGGCTGGGAGTATAGATTAGAGGTAGAATGCCCCTGGGTTCAATCCCTAGTACCAAAAAGAGAAAGAAATAAGGAGGGAGAGAGGAAGGGAGGGAGGGAGGGAGGAGGGAAGGAAGGAAGGAAGGAAGGAAGGAAGGAAGGAAGGAAGGAAGGAAGGAAGGTGGAAAGGAAACCCTCTCCCCTTTGGCATCCCTGAGCTGCTGTGGGTTCCTCCTCTCCTGACCAGACCTAAGGCTGAGCTCCCTGTTCTGCTGGCCACAGGTTCTTTGTGCTCCTGGCAATCGAAAGCCTGGCATCCTAACTCCACCCTGAAGCAGGACTGACACACGGGGCCACCACGTGACTCCTGCAAGGCCTGGAGCAGGGGTAAGTGTGCCGGCCTTGGGAGCCGGGCCCTCCTCTGCATGCCGGGGTCTGCACGGGGCTCAGCGGGCATTTGGCTAACAGAGGCCGTGCCTGAGGCCTGGCCAGGTGAGGATGCTCTGTAGGACACTCCTTCCACCGAGCCACGTCTGGAAAAGCTGTGTGCTGAGGACGGGGCCTCCGTTTCCCCTCTCATACCACAGGGGCTGGACTAACTAACCTCCAAGCCTTTCTCTGAAATCTCGGGATTTAGAGTGGAGGTTAGGGTAATGTGGGGATTGGTAGCATCTGGCGTTCTCACCTAGACCACTCTAGCCAGGGACATCTCTCTGGGCCTTTGGGCAGCTTAATACCAGACGATTTCTCTTTTTGGTACTGGGGATTGAACCCAGGGGCATTCTACCTCTGAGCTACACCCCCAGACCTAGACTGGCCGTGAACCCGAATCCTCCTTCCAAGTACTGAGATTACAAGCATGCGCCACCACGCCAGGCTAGCACTTTTTATTTTGAAACAGGGTCTTCCTAAGTTGCTGAGGGTCTCACTAGGTTGCTGAGGCTGTCCTTGAACCCATAACCCACCAGTTGCAGCCTCCTAAGTACCGGGATTATAGGCAGGTTCCACTGCGCCCAGCCAGACTATTTCTTTGAACCGCTTTGTTGAGATATAATGGACATACAATAAGCCGAATGTTTTTAAAGTTTGCCATCTAAGTTTTGATATATATGTATGTTGTTGAAACCATCACCAGAGTCAAGATAATGAACACGTCGTGATCCCCAGATGTTTCCTGTGTCCCTCTGTCACCTCTCAGCCTTCCCACAGCCCCTCCTGGCAACCCCTTATTTGCACTATACATTAGTTTGCATGTCCTAGAGTTTCATATGAAGGGAATCTTACAGTATGTGTGCTAATTTTGTCTAGCTTCTTCCTCAGCACATTGTGTGTGTGTGTGTGTGTGTGTGTGTGTGTGTGTGTGTGTGTGTGTGTTACTGACGATTGAACCTTGGGGGACTCTACCACCGAGATACAGCCCCAGCCCTTTTTATTTTATTTTGAGACAGTTGCTCCATAAATTGCCGAGGCTGGCCTCGGACCTGCGATCCTCCTGCCTCACCCTCCCAAGGACTGGGATTACAGGCCTGTGCCACTCTGCCTGGCCCATTCACCTGCCGATGATGTTTGGGTTGTTTCCCGTTTGGGGCTGGTTCACAGAAAGCTTTACTGAGCCGAGGAATGAGCCAAGCTCCCTGAGTTGTGTCCTCCCCTCCTTAAAAGGGCCAGATGAGGACGGATACATGTGGCTACTTTAATTGTGCTCCCCCCTCTCCTTTTTTCCCCCTGGGGATTGAACCCAGGGGCATTCTACCTGCGAGCTACACCCCCAGCCCTTCTTATTTCTTATTTTGAATCAAGGTCTTGCTAAGTTGCTGAGGTTGACCTTGAACCTGTGATCTTCCTGCCTCAGCCTCCCAAGCACTGGGATTACAGGTGTGTGCCACCACGCCTGACTTGAGTATAATTTTTTTTTGTGTGTGTGATACTGGGGATTGAACCCAGCAACATTCTACCTCTGACCTACATCCCCAACCCCTTTTAATTTTTTTTTTTGAAACAGGGTCTCGCTAGATTGCTCAGAGTCTTGCTACATTGCTGAAGCTGTCCGCGAACCTACAATATTCTTGTCTCAGTCTCCCAAGCACTGGGATTACAGGCATGTACCACCGTGCCTGACTTGAAAAAAAAAAAAAAAATATATATATATAGTGGTACTAGGGATTGAACCTAGAGGCATTCTACCTCCAAGCTACACCCCCAGCCTGATTTTATTTTTTATTTGGAAAGAGGGTCTCGCTACGTTGATAAGAGGTTGTCCTCAAACCTGTGATTCTCCTGTCTCAGCCTCCCAAGTACTGGGATTACAGGCGTGGGCCCCTCACCCGGTTTTTGAATATAATTTTTGACATTGTGTAATTAGTATTTATTTGAAAGCACATCAGAGCCAGGCGTGGTGGCACACGCTTGTAATCCCAGTACTTGGGAGGCTAGGACCGGAGGATCTGGGTTTGCGGCCAGCCTCAGCTAAGTGAGGCCCTCCGCAGCTTAGTGAGACCCTGTTTCAAAATAAAGAACAAAAAATGGGGCTGGGAATGTGGCTTGGAGGTAGAATGCCCCTGAGTTCAATTCCCCACCCAGTACTGAAAAAAAAAAAAAAAAGAAACTACATCAGGACAGAATGTGATCAGCTCATCAAACTTGGGATTTCTCAGAAATCCTGTAAAAGAAGACTGAGTAGAACATATGAGTTAATTTGAAGGAAAAAATACCGAATAAACAGTGGTTTGGGGGGACATGGAGAAAACAGGGCAGGGCCTGAGGTTCAGGTTCAAGGTCAGCTCCTGCAGGTCCGCCTTGTGCACGGGCTGCAGCGCTGCAGCAGGACACCAGGTGGCGCCAGCGTCCCGCCGGATGCCGGTGCGAGTCGCGCAGCGCTCTAGGGTGGGCGGTGCCTGCGCCCCGCAGCGGGCCCTCGGACCTAAAGGTGAGCTTTTCAGGGCGGGGCTCCGTTGCCCTGCTGAGGGTCGCCCAGGAGTGGGAGCAGAAGCAGTACCAGGCCCTGGGGGTGGGGCCACCTCTCCTCCAGAGATAGACTCCGGGGAATGGGGACCCTGAGCTGCTGGGATCCAGGGAAGGGCAGCAGGTGCGTGGTGGGTTCCTGGTGGCTCGAAATACTGGGTTCAAAGCCGCGCACTGGCTGTGTGACCTTGGGCAAGCTCCTTAACCTTCCCGTGCCTCAGTTTCCTGACTTGTACACCAGGAAAGAGGACACGTCTCATAAAAGGCTTGGGTGGGTCATATGAGGTACCACCAGCTAAAAATGAGCCTGGTGTCAAGGATTCACACAGTGTCAGGATATTCCATGTAGTTTGTTTGGGTGCTGGGGGTTAAACTCGGGGCATTCTACCTCCAAGCTACATCCTCAGCCCTTTTTATTTTGAAACAGGGTCTCGCTAAGTTGCCCAGGGCCTTGCTAAGTTGCTGAGGCTGACCCTGGACCTGCGATCCTCCTGTCTCAGCCTCCCAAGCACTAGGATTGCAGGTGTGCATCACTCTGTCCCACGGCACATTCTGTATTTGTTGGGTGGATGGTAGCAAGCTCAGGCCCGAGGGGAGGAGGAAGGGGTGCATCCCCAGCAGCCAGGAAAGCCCGTCGATTCTGAGTGCAAGGAGGCGGGGTGAGTGACGAGTGTTTTTACGGGTTTATAACCTGGGAGGACTTGCTGCTGGGAGCCGAGGCTGTTAATGGGCCATCAGTCCATGCTCCGGCTCTCTTTATGGGGCAGTGGACAGGCAGGGGACGGCCCCCTTAACTGCCCTCTGCCCCAGGCCCCAGGCTCCTTCTGGACGCTCTTGGACACCCCGAGTGCCAGTCACTGCAGGGTTTGCCCCCCTCCCCTCCCCCCCCAGTGAGCGGCAAGAGAGAGACTTAAGTCCTTGCCTCAGTGACTCAGCCCTATAGTGGAACCACCACACGCACCTCTGAAGGCCAGCAGTGGCCCATCTGTCCGTGAGGCCCGGCCTGTGCTGCACTTTCAAAACACACCCCAGCTCTGCCTGCCTGACCCCCCGCCCCGGCACCCCTGGTCCAAGCCCCTGAGCCTCGCCCCTGCACGTTTGGGCGGCTCTTTGTGGGTCTCCCTACCTCCGCTCTTGCCCCTTAGGTGTGCTCTCCATGGAGTAACCAGAGGATCCAGGTAGCGTGTGAACCAGGTCCCGGGGCCCATCTGCTCATCGGCATTCTGCGGCGGCCCCGGAGTGAAGCCAGAGTCCATACGAGACTCTGATCCTGCCACTTCCAACCGAGCCCAGTCACTCGGGTGTTCTTGCTGCTCTGGCCACAGGCCCTTTGCACAGGCGGTCCCTTTCCACATATCTGTTTGGCTTATTCCCTTCAGGTCATTACTTAAATGCCACCTCTCAGTGAGGCCCAGCTTGACCACTTTATCAAAATGGAAGTTTTCCAGTAATATCTATCCCTCTCCATGTGCTTATAACCTATTGCATAATATTCTTATTTTATTATTATTATTATTGCTTTGTGGTACTGGGGATTGAACCCACAGGTGCTGTACTTCTGAGCTACATCTCCAGCCCAATTTTATCTTTTATTTTGCTGAGGGTCTTGCTGAGTTGCTGAGGCTGACCTCAAACTTGCCATCCTCCTGTCTCAGCCTCTCCAGTGGTGAGATTACAGGCTCGTGCTGCCGTGCCTGGCTGTTGTTGTTGTTATTTTAATTTTCTTCCTTTCTCTGCTAGAAATCAGCTCTGCACAGGTAGGGACCTGTAACTTGTCACGACTGTCTCCCAAGCGCTTGGAAAAGTGACTAGCATGTATAGGTGTTCAGTGAGCCCTTGCTGGAGGTGTTCAGAGGTTCCTGGAGCTTTTGCTCAGAACATGAGGGCTACTGAGAAGTTGTCATTTGTCATTGTGACTCTGGGGGGAGTCAGGTGGTTTTGAGTGAAGCCACAGGTCCTGATTCTCTGAACTCCTGTGCCCTCATGGTGGTTCCCATGGATTTTTTTTTTTTTTGGTGGAACTAGGGGTTGACACAGAGGCATTCTTCCTCCAGTGATCCCACCCCCAGCTCTATTTTTATTTATTTATTTTTGCGGTACTGGGGATGGAACCCAGGGGCATTCTACCTCCGAGCTACACCCTCAGTCCCATTTTTTATTCTTTATTTTGAAACAGGGTCTCACTAAGTCGCGGAGGGCCTCACTAGGCAGCTGAGGCTGGCCGCGAACCCGGATCCTCCAGTCTCAGCCTCCCAAATGCTGGGATTACAAGTGTGCATCACCTCGCCCGGCTTTTATTCTTTATTTTGAAACAAGGTCTCACTAAGTTGTGGAGTGCCTCACTAAGTAGCTGAGGCTGACCGCAAACCTGTGATCCTCCTGTCTCAGCCTCCCAAGTACTGGGATTACAAGCAAGTGCCACCACACCCGATTCCTGTGGACTTTAAATAGCTGGTGCAGGTGGCCATCAGGGACAAAGAGGCCAGGCCATGCCAGGGGTCCAGGAGGATCCATTCCCCAGTGACTCCTCTGCAGGCGGGAAGTGACTCAGGACGGGGACCTGAGGACAAAACAAGGCCCGGAGAATCCAGAGGCCCTTCTGTGGCCCGCTAGCCACAGCGCTGGGGGCAGGGCAGGACCCCTGGGCTTTTTCTGCAGCCTCTCACCAGCTCCTCATTCTTGCAGATCCTACTTCTCTGCTGGGCTCTGCCCCAGGAATCACCCAGGAACCACCCAGGAACCTGGGGCTGGAGCGCGGAGACGGTGACCACCAGGGGGCAGCAGAGTCGAGGCCTGGCGCCGCTCGCTGGCTGGCCCTTCTGGGGAGGGAGACCCCGGGTTGGGCGGGTCAGGAGACTGGCTTGCCAGTCCCCTCTGCGTGACCTCGGGCGAGTCGCCCTCCCTGTGACCGTTTGTACCGAGGGTGGTGGATGGATTGGTTTCTGAGCAGGGCTCAGCGGCTGCAGAGGGAGGCCGGGCTGCCTGGCGCTTCCCGCTCCCCGCTTCCGGGCCCTCCCGTGTCCCTCTGTCTGCTTGGGGCTTGCAGGTTTCCCTGGCCCATAGAAAGGAGAATGGCTGAAGATGAGGAGTCCGCAGCGCTCCCCTTGAGCCCTCCCCCGGCCTCTCTCCCCCTTCCTTGACCCAGTGTTAGCTTTCAGAAAAATAAAATTGCTTTAAGGAGCAAAAATAAGATGTGGTTGTGGGTGGAGAGGTCCGACTCAGCTTAATAGGTTTAGGGACTTGCTTTAGCCCTTGGGGGGGGGGCCCAAACCCCTCTGTCCCCCAGGATCCCCACTCTGTCCTGAGGTTCTGAAGCCCTTGATCCCCTGGCCCTCTGTTCTCTCTGTGTCTGGGAGCATCTTTTTATTTTTAGTACTGGGGATTGAACCCAGGGGCATTCTACCTCCAAGCTACACCCCCCCCCCCGTATTATCTATGTAATGTATGTGTGTATGCATTTATTTATTCATTAATTTAGTAGTACTGGGGATTGAACCCAGAGACATTCTACCTCAGAGCTATATCTCCAGCCCTATTTTATTACTTTTTTTTTTTTTTTTGAGGTACTGAGGATTGAACCCAGAGGCATTCTACCTCTGATCTACACCCCTAGACTGATATTTTTATGTAGAAACAGTCTTGCTAAGTTGCAGAGGGCCTCACGAGTTTGCTGAGGCTGGCCTGGAACCTGCTAATCTTCCTGTCTCAGCCTCCCAAGTACTGAGATTACAAGCATGCGCCCAGCTTACTTTTTATTTTGAAAAAATGTCTTGCTAAACGGCCGAGGGCCTCACTAAGTCACTGAGGCTGGCCTCCAACCTGTGATCCTGCTGTCTCGGCCTCCCAAGCACTAGGATTGCAGGCATGCACTGCCATGCCTGGCTTCTGGGAGCATCCTGTAGAGAGTGTCTGGTTCTCCTCTGCACCCCCAGAATCCAGCTGGGCCCCTGTGGGCAGCTGGGACAGTGACCAACTCTTCTGTGTGTACCCGGCACCATGACCAGGCCCTTTCGACCCCTCCTCAGAGCAGCCCCACAAAGCAGATCCCATTTTATACCTGTTTGCAGGTGGGCAAACCGAGACCCCGAGACCTAGACATATTGCTAAAAGTGCTGCTCTTAGTAGGTGGCAGAAGTGGGATTTGAACCCGGGTCCACAGGGCTAATCACGTAACCACTCCCCAGAAAGCAGAAGTTGAATGAATGAATTAATGAATGAATGAATGAGTCCCTAGACTGGGGCCTCAGAGTCTGGGGAAGGCAGGTCACAAGGCAGAGACAGTGGAGAGGTCCCCATCCTCAAGGAGCCCAGGTGGCGATGGCCACTTCGTCCCCTGCTGTTCAGCATCTCTTCTGGACGCTGGGCTCCGGGGACAAGGTGGACATCTGCCTGACTCCTCGCCGTAGCTCTGTGCCAGGTGCATGACCAAGCCCAGGGAGTGTTTGTTGACTGACCCTGTGACTGAACGCAGGCAGGGTGGTGCCCATCACTTTTGGGCTCTCTAGGGAGGCGCTGGACCCAGAGCATCTTTAAAAATACAACTTTCTCCTTTGTGATTGACTGTTCAATTGATTAGCTGATTTATTCATTTATTCAACAAATATTTATGAAGCGCCTGCTCTGTGCGGAGGACGCAGAGTGAACGAGAGCCAGCTTCCTGCCCTTGTGGGTCAGACCCAAAGGGAGGGAGGCAGGCGGGCACCCCGGGGGCCCGCAGATGGCCAGGGCGGGGCCACCGTTCTGGGCTGCAGCATGAGCCGAGGCCTCGATTGATGACCCTGAGCAGTGGCCGGGGCCCCGGGCTCCAGATAGAGGCAGAAGAAGTGCAAAGGCTGAGAGGCAGGAAACACTGACCGGAGGCCGGGGTTGCTGAGGTGGCACCAGGGGGTGACACATGGTGGCCTGGACTAGGATTGGGCTGAGTCACCGCAGAGGAGCCACAGACGTGCAGGATACGAGCTGAGGGGCTGGGCCAGGCCCCCGGTGCTGACGGCAGACCCACCGGCCCGGGCACCCGCTGGCTGTGTGGCATTGGGCAAGTTTTTTTACCCTCGGGAGCCTCAGTTTTCCCATCCATGAAATGGGCTTGCGGATCCCGCCTGCTTGGGTCCATGTCAGGACCGAGTGGGGGTAATGGGTGTTCAGCTTGTTAAGGGGACGGGGTTCCTTGTCATCGCAGAAGGGGACCTCGCTTCAGCCCGTGCTCGAGGGCTGCCTTTGGTTCTCTGCAAAGTGGGAAGGGTGGGACCTACTTCATAAGACAGCGAGGCCACCCGAGACCTCAGCCGAGGACCCTGGGTGTCCCAGCTCCGGCCCCAGCTGCCCCCCAGAGGCCCCTCGCCCGACCCAGCTCCTGACTGTCGCAGGAGACTTCTCCCAGAGGCCAGGACATTGTGTAAGCCAGCCCGCTGATATTTGCATTTTCATTTGCATCTCATTTGCATGCACCAGTTTCGACTGCACCCGGGCTCCTGAGAGGCCAACTACAGCAGTGGGGGAGCGAGTGGATCAGCGGATCGGCAGAGCAGCTCGAGTCCTGGGTTCAAGCCTCCCCCCCCCTTTAAACGGTGGGAATGGCCCTCCCTGAGGAGGCACACCCTGTTCCGCAGATCTCTGACCACCGGGTTTCTCTTTACTGACAAAGCAGGTGGAGATTGTCCCTGGGATCCAGTGTGACAAGGCAGGCCCTGCCCCAGGAGAGCAGACACAACCAAGTCAACCAACCCAGGATCAGATGACCAGGGACACGGATGTGCTGGGGACGGAAGAAACAGGAGCAAGTGTGGCCACGAGTGCCAGCTCCCCAGCTCTCTGTCCTCGGCCAAGTGGCTGGCCCTCTGACCCACCGTCCCCCCAGCGCCCCCCCCAAACTTGGCCTTTCCTCAAATTTGGAGAGTCTTCCCTTGGCATGATAAGGGACAGTCGGTGGTACACAGGAGGCCAGGGAGCAAAGGTGCCAAGACCCTCGGAACCATTCTTTCTCAGGGTATCAGATTGGACATGTCCAAACATCACTGGCTGCCAGTTCCCACATCCTTTCTCTGTCCCTCTGTCGGGGAGGGCCGGGATGGATGAGGGGACTCAGTCCTGGGAGGACTGCTGCGGTCACACAGTCTGTCAGTGGCCGAGGTGCCCTCGAGTGTCCAGCTTGAAGTGCCTTTCTGCATGGTCCTCTGCAGAGCTCCCGATCCAATCTGTCAGGTTGTCAGGGTCTCTGTCCGCGGGCTGGCTGGAAAATGATAGCCGGGCCAGTGGCTACCTTGGTGAAGTGGGCTGGGGACGTCTGGGGGGGGGTCCTGCCTGGGGGGCTTTTGAAGCTTCAGTCAGCTCCTTCCCACAAGCCCCTCAACAGCAGGCATGCAGAGGCCAGTGTTCTCATTAATTAATTAATTAATTAATTAATTAATCTCCGTGCCTCAGCTACCCATCTGCTAAGCGGGGCTGAGGAAGGGGCCTGTGCCTGGGCTGACCAGCTTCACTCTGAATATCAGCCTGAACCAAGACCCACGAGGTGGCTGAGACCGTCATATGAACGCCTTAACGCACCTATGTCACCCTGGCTGAGGGCGCCAGGAAGATATTTTAAAACCCAGCCAGGTGTGGTGGCGCACATCTAAAATCTCAGCACTTGGGAGGCTGAGATGGGAGGATTATCACAGGTTCGAGGTCAGCCTTAGCAACTTGCAGAGACCCTGTTTTAAAGCAAAACAAAACACAAAGTAAATAAATAAATAAGCTGGGGGTATAACTCAGAGGTAGAACACCCCTGGGTTCCCAAACAAATGAATTTAAAAAGTCCTTTCGGCCTCCCAGACAACCATCCGAATGTATTTAAGGGACCTCCTTCTGTTGGTCCCTGTTCCTGCCAAAGGCATACTGCTGTTTTCCCCACACTTGTGTTTTTAATTTTACTAAACATTTTCCTGAAGAATAACCGGCGACAGGAAGGTGTGCAGACCCTGTGCGAGCAACGGAATGGAGGGCTTGTCTTCCGGGGCAGCACGGGGGAGGCCGGCGGGCCTGCCTGCGCTGGGAATCTTTCCAGGAAAAAATCTCTTCCTGTCTCTCAGCTCGGCCCCTGGGCACCGTGGGGTTTCTAGGTGTGCCGAGTTGCTATTTGGGGCTCTTTGGGGGCTGCCGTGGGGTCCTCGGCGGTGTGCCCCGCCCTTGCCCTCCAGGCCTCCAGCGGCCTGGCCTCTTCCTTGCCAGGACCTCTGCAAGCCTCTCCTGTTTTAAATTTTTTATTTATTTTTAGGGACTGGGGATGGAACCCAAGTGTGCTCTACCACTGAGCTACAACCTCAGCCCTTTTTATTTTTTTATTTTCAGACAGGATCTTGCTAAGTTGTCCAGGCAGGCCTTGAATTTGTGATTTTCCTGCCATAGTCTCCTGAGTAGCTGGAGTTACATGCCTGTGCCACTATACCCGGCTACTCTACTTTTTCTTTTTTCCCTCCCTTCCTTCCTTCCTTCCTTCCTTCCTTCCTTCCTTTCTTCCTTCCATATTGGCAATTGAACCCAGGAGCATTCTACCTCAAAGCTACACCCCCAGCCCTTATCATTATTATTATTATTGTTATTTTTACTTTGAAACAGGATCTCACCAGGTTGCTGAGGCTGGCCTCGAACCTGCAATCCACCTGTCTCAGCCTCCCAGGTACTGGAATTACAGGTTGCAGGCATGTGCCGCCGGGCAGCCTTTTCTTTTCTTGAGCCTTCCCTTGCTCTCCTCCACCCCCAGCCTGTTTCTCATCATTGCACGACTGACTGTTTCTTTCCTTAGTAGCACTTACTACATTCTGACATTACTGTGATTAGCAATCTGCCTCTCTATCGTCTGTCCCCTTCACTTGAATGGAAGGGCAGGGGCTGTGATTTCTGTCCCCACTGGGGCCTGGCGCATGGCAGGATCTCAGTTAGTATTCACTAAGCCAAAGAGCCCCCACTGCAGGCGGCCCTCGCAGCAAGCACTGGTCCCCGCACTGGTCGCCTCTCTGCATCTCTTTCTGCATCCGGCTCTGGAGCTCCGGGGCCCGAGCCGGGGCTCCGTCAGCTGCTGCTCCATCCCCAGAGCGGTGGACCTGCCCCACAGGTGCTGCGCCAACCTTGTTCTGAACCAGACATGCTGGAGAAAAATACATTTTAAAACCACGTGCAATTTAAAGAGAATTTAATCTGCATGTCTGGGATTCATTAACACGCAGATCATCAAATTAGGGATTGCGCACAGCTGTTTGACATTCGAATGGCCTTCTGAGTATCTTTAATAAGTGCCTTTACATATTAGTTTTCCTCCCCATCCCAGGGCTGGGTTTGGAGCTTGCTGTTCTTTGCATGGGAATATGACGCAAGAGACCGGGGGCTGGGAGGGGGAGCGTGGAGGTCCGGTACCTGCAGGAGTGTCGCTGGTAAGCACAGAGCCATCCAACACCGCCTGCCCTGTCCTCCTCTCTGGTGGGTGCCGGTTCTAAGGGGCCAGAACCATGAGGTCCAAACGTCTCCTGTCTTCGTGTGGATATCAGCTCTTCTGCACTCTGGTTCTATCGATCTTCTGGGAATTGATACCTGGGACTTCGGTGATCTCCCTGGCCACAGCAATGACCTCAACATGGCTCTGTGGTCCACACCCTGGAAAGGAGAGGGTTCAGGATCCCAGCAAAGGGGACTCCTGCTGGCTGCTAGGGGCGGGGTGTCCTGCTCCTCTGCACGGAGGCTGCAGCTGCCGCCCCAAACTTCTTGTCACTGCATGGAGCCCGGGAATGAGCCCCAAGTGTGTGTGGGGGGGTGTGGGGGGAGCAAGGCTGAGAGGACAGACAGGCTGGTGACCATGTGAGAACTGGACCCAGCCACAGCAGAATTAACCTCCTTATGGTTGAACTGAGGCCCCTGGCCCCGCCTTCGTATGTTCAAGTCCTACCCCGGTACCTGCGACCCAACCTTATTCAGAAATAGGGTCAGGGTGGCCGTGGTTGGTCAGGATGAGCGAGCTCGCACGGGAGCAGGTGGCCTCTGGTGCAGTGAGACTGGAGTCCTTAGAGGAAGGGGAGCTTTGGGCACTGACGTGTCCTGGTGTCCTGGGGAGGCGACCTGGAGATGCAGCCTCGAGCCAACCAGGGAGGCCTGGCGCGGATCCTTTGTTCACATCTGGCTAAAGAAATCGACCTGCAGCACCTTGACCTTGAACTTCCACCCTACGGGACTGTGAGACAATAAATAACTGTGATACAGGTGGGACACTAGTTATAGCAGCCTGAGCCCGCTAATACAAGCCCTTATAATGTTTTAGTTATAAGACCCAGTGTGCCTCCTCTCTCTCTCTCTCTCTCTCATCGTTTTATGTTGTATCTCTATTTTTTTATTTTCTTGCAGTACTGGGAATTTAACCCAGTGGCGTTCTACCTCCAAGCTACACCCCCAACCCTATTTTATTTTTATTTTTTAGTTTTGCAGAACTGGGGATGGAACCCAGCGGCATTCTACCTCTGATCTACACCCTCAGCTCTATTTTTTATTCTTTTTTTAAAATTTTTATTTATTTTTTTGTGGTACTGTGGATTGAACCCAGGGGCATTCTACCTCTGAGCTACACCCCAGTCCTATTTTTTATTCTTTATTTTGAAACAGGGTCACACTAAGTTGCAGAAGGCCTTACTAAGTAGCTGAGACTGGCCATGAACCTGTGATCCTCCTGTCTCAGCCTCCCAAGTACTGGGATCACAAGCATGCACCACCACGCCCGGCCCTATTTTTTTTATTTTAAAACAGACTCTCACTAAGTTGCTGAAGCTGACCTCAAACCTGTGATCCTCCTGTCTCAGCCTCCCAAGTGCTGAGATTACAGGTGTGGGCTACCCTGCCTGGCTTGTATCTCTCTTTATTTACAAGGTAAAAGACTTATTTGAACGTCCCTCTTTTGCTTAAATATCTTTTACTGAGCCAGTTATGTATAACCAACCAGAGTTATTGGCACCAAGCAAAAAAAAAAAAAAAAGATTGTTTGTTTTGCTCACAGGATGGGGTCCGGGCAGGACGTGGCATGGCGGCTCTCTGTTCAATATGGCACCGTGGGAAGCCAGTTGGGCTGAAGAACCCACTTCCAAGGTGGGTCCCTCGCCCGCTGGCAGGTGGCATGGCTGAGATCTGGGCCAGGGAGCCCCTTCCTCTCATGGGGGCGGGTCTCTGGCTGCAGATGCCTCCTGAGCGAGGCCACCAGGTTCCAGGAGTGAGGGTCCCCTGAGGGCCTGCTGGAAAGGCAGGACATTTTTTATGACCGACTTAGAAGTCACTTCTGCTGGGGTCTATGAACCAAGGTTGTCATCAGAGCCCCTCAGATTCCAGGGGAGGGACGCAGGCTCAGCCGCTCTCTGGGAGGGGCGCCGGCCTCCCACAGCAGAAGGGCACGAGGAATTCAGGAGGTCTGTCGCCGCTGAGTCTGGGAAGTGCACGATGCTGGCAGCACAGGCCGGGGTAGCGCCACCTTCTGGGAAAGGCGGCTCTGCTCGCGGCGCCTGGGAGCCGTCTGGGCCCCTGGACAGGATGTGGGCATTGATGGGGGTGGAGATATGGCCGAGGTTCACAGAGCTGGTCACTTAAGCCTGGCGACTTTATGCATTTTATGCCTCAATTAAAAGGATTTAAACAACGCAAGGGAGAAAATCTGACTTCATGAGGGTCCAGGGGATGTGTCCTCAGCTGGCTCCCGATTTTCCGAGCGACCGGACCCACAGGAGGCCCCTTGACCCCCCATGGGACCTCGGGCTGGTCCTTGCTCTCAAGTTCCCGACCTCCGCAGACTGGCGGGTGTCCCTGGCAGTGTGAAATACCGTGAGAGAATGTTCCAGAAGGAGGGAGCAGCAAGTGCAAAGGGCCCGAGTGAAGAGGGTGAGGGGCCCGGGCAGGCGTGTGACGTGGCCTGGCTTCTCTTTATGGAAGCCCGGGGTCCCAGAGTTGCCGTTTCTGGCTGGGTGGCCCGGGTGAGTACTCAGTTTCTCACAGGCGACGTGGATCATGCATCTCAGACTCACAAGGTCAGAGAGGGGTCAGGGATGTGAAGCCTGGCCGGCCATCAGAGCTGCTCCGTGTCACCCCCTCCCAGCCCCGCACTGGGTCCCTCGCGTCTGCAGGGCCTCTCTGTGCTCGAGGGGCCCTGCCCTTCTGGACCACGCTCTCTTTCCTGGGAGATGGATGGAGGGATGGACGGGGCCATCAGTCAGCAGTCTGAAGGTTAATTCAAAGGGCAGCCACAGCGGCCACGGCGGCAGTTGTCACCTCCCCCGACTCCACTTGCAGACCAGGGAGGGGCGGCGTGGAGCCCCTGGCCATAGCGGCTCCCCATCTAAGCAAACCTCCGGGAGCCCCCCTGCAGGGCTCCTCGCGCCTTCCCAGGGCGCCTGGTCCCCCGAAACTGCATCCCCAGCCTGTCTGTCTCAGCGGCTCACTGCCTGGCCCTGGGCAAGCGCCTTCCCTCCTGTAATCTCTGTTTTCCCATCTGTGTCAGGACAATGGGCCCAGGGAGCCATCAGGCTCCTGCGATCCAAGGCCTTGTCTCTCCATTCAGCCACTGTGTCCTCAGGCTCCATCCCCGCACCTTGCCCAGCCCCGAGTGTCAGCTGCACACCCCACCTGGGCCATTCACCCTGGTCATCCCCATCCTGCCTTTCCTCTAAGAGTTTGTAGGAGAGTGTCGCCGGGGTCTCCCTGATGTCCCTAAAGTTTGCCTGGGTGGGTCTTCTGCCCTGTGGCTGTGGTCTTAGCCTATGTGAAATTCCTGTGCACTTTTTTTGTGTGTCACTGGGGGAGCATCTGAGTGCTTGTCGTTTAAGATTTACCTCACTGGGTGTGGTGGCGCGCTCCTGTAATCTCACTACTCGGGAGGCTGAGATAGTAGAATCAAAGGTTTGAGGCTAGCTTCAGCAACGTAGCAAGACCCTCAGCAGCCTAACGAGACTCTATTTCAAAATTCAAAATGAAAAAGGGATGGGGGTGTAGTTTAGAGGTTCCATCCCCAGCAACTCCCCCCTCCCAACACACACAGAAAGATTCGCCTCACTGGGCATGGTGGTACACATCTGTAATCCCAGTACTTGGGAGGCTGAGATGGAAGGATTGCAGGTTTGAGGCCAGCCTCAACAATGTAGCAAGACCCTCAGAAGCCTAGTGAGACCCTCTTCAAAATAAAAAGGGTGTAGCTGGGGGTGTAGCTAAGAGGTAGAATGCCCCCGGGTTCAATCCCTAGTACCAAAATAGATAGATAAACAAACAAACAAATGCGTGCCTCCCCTCAGGCCTGGGCATCCCCAGGGACAGAGCTGTGTCTCCGCCATCAGCCTGGCAGACCCCGGGGGAAGCACTGAGCCTTCTCCCTCAGAACAGGCCCCGTGCCCCGCTCAGCAGACCTCAGGCCAGCTGCATCCTGCCCAGAGAATTTCTGTTTGCTTCACCTGGTAGTGTTTCTCTTTTAATTATTGAATTAGTTGCTGGCACTTAAAAATCAGGTGGTTTCATATACAAATCTAGATTTGCATTAAAAAAAAAAATTCCTGAATGCTGCCGGAGGCTGGCTGGCATTCTCGATGGGTGCTGCCCCCGTGGGTGGGGCGGGCTCTGTCCTGGCCCCTCCCTGCCCTGTTCCCTGACCATCCTTCCTAGCGGCCAGCCCCACGCTGGCTGGCGGGGCTGGGGGAGCGGTTCTGGAGCGGGCTGTGGGCTGTGGGGATGATGGCTGCTCTCCCCGTCTCTGCCTCATTAGGGTTGGAATGGGCTGGAGATCAATGCCTTTTAAAATCAGATACACACTGGCTGTTACTTGCACCAGGAACATCCTGTAACGACACAGAGCCTTTCTCTCATCAAAAGCTTGCCTCTGGGAAAATTAGATGGAGAAGGAGTGGCGGGGGCCGCGTCTCCGTCCAGGGATTATTCGCAGGGGACCTACTATGTGCTGAGAGTGCAGGGCTGAACGGAACCCAGTTGTCAACTGCATACCGCTCACGGCCGTATCTGCCCTCTGCCTCTCAGATTGGGTAGAAGAGGCCCAGAGAGGGCAAACAGAGAACCTGAGACCACACAGCAGAGGTGTGAAGAAATCCCACATTGCTTCTCAGGCCGCCTACTCTGTCTTGCTCACAGCCACGTCGGTCCTTCCTAGGGGCCTCTGATGGAGCCCCAAGTCACAGCCTCCCTCCTCCTCCTCCTCCACACCGGGGATTGAACCCAGGGGCATTTTTACCTCTTGAGTTACACCCTCAGCCTTTTCTTTCTTTCTTTTGTCCCCTTGTGGTATTGGGGATGGAACCCAGGGGCATTCTTCCTCTGAGCCATACTCACAGGCTTATTTTATTTTTTATTTTGAAACAGGGTCTCACTAAGTTCCAGAAGGCCTTGCTAAATTACTGAGGCTGTCCTCGAACCTGTGATTCTCTTGCCTCAGCCTCCCAAGTACTGGGATTACAGGCGTGCGCCACCACGCCGGGCTCCTTCCTCTCTTCTTAAGCTCTCCTCCAAATTTTTTGCCTTCAACCGATAATCAGGTGTTGCAGCTTGTCCAGTGGGATAGAGTCTGCTCGGGCCCGGGGCTTGGCCCTTCCCTGGCTATTTTCTACGATCCATGAGGTTCTTCCTGTCGATCAAGGGTGATTCTGATATTGATTATGGAGTTTGTAGCACCCCAGACCCCATCGACTCACCTGGAACTTTCTAGAACAGGGCAGTAGCTCCATCGGCTGATGGGTCTTTTAAAAATGGGGCTTGGAGCAGAGTCCCGAGCTGTCAGCACCTCCCTCTCCCCTGCAGACGTGAGTTGAGCGCCACACTAGCCGCCTCTGGGGCTGAGCCAGGCTGGTGCCCAAGCCAGACCTTTGTTTTTTGAAAAGAGCTGAGATTCTATCCTACACCTGGCTATTCTGCAGATTCGCACAGAACAGCTGGCTGCCTTCAACACGCCCTGCGCCACTGAGCCGGGAGACTGGTCCTTTGAAGAACTGGCTGGCCGGGCTGGGTTTGAGCAGCCAGACACTTTGCAAACAACTAGCGGTGAAGCTCGACCAACTCTTCCAAGAGCCACGAGCTGAATTCAAACCCCTGGACGCAGTGGAACCAGCCAGACAGATTTTGGCCAACAGCTGCTGGGCTTGAAGTAGGTTGACTGTAATTGGCTCCGAAACAGCGACTTGTTTAAGCAAAATAATAAACGATGACAGCTACCGTTTATTAAGCATCTGCTATGTGCCAGGCTCTTTTGTTCATTGCAACTTTGCAAGGTTGGTGTTGACATCCCCCATTTTACTGATGATGATAGTTAGGCCCAGAGAGGTTGGCTCACCTGCCCCAGGTCACACAGCAGGCATCCTGGCCAACAGAAGGCCTAGATTTGGTCCCCAGCCCATCTTAGGAGACATAGGCTTGGGGGGGGGGCTCCTCCCAGGTGGGAGCTCAGGGGCCTGGCTGAGCCAGGCTCACCGTGGCTGTCTCCTCTGGGTTTCCTTGGATTTCTGGTGGCCCCCAACATCCCCCTCGCAGTGAAGGGGTGCCACGCCATGCGGGCTCTGGGCAGGTGGGGTGTGGGATAACAGCAGGCTCTTTCTGATCAAAGCTTGGGTCTGCTTTCAAAAGGCATGGCCCCGCTCCTTTGCTTTCATAACCTTGACCCCAAAACCCGGAGGCTTAGTCCTGGAGGGAACGTCTCAGTCCAGAAGGTCCTTCTTTTAGCTTAGGAAACAAAGCGCGAGAAGTTAACAGTGATACCTGGACAGAGCACCTACTGTGCGCCTGCACCTACTACCCACGGGCGTGTCACTGGCCTGCAGAGCAGGTGAGCGTGTGGGTTCTGGAGCCAGACTGCCAACCGTCACATCCGATCGTGTCACCTGCCCGCTGTGTGCCGTGGGAAGTCACTTACTCTCCCAGAGCCTCAGTGTCCTCCTCTGTAAAATGGGCAGAATAATAGTATTGTTGTGAGAAGAAATAAAATGATTATGGACTGGTCATGGCGCAGAGACGGCGTGTAGCCAGTATGCTGAAAATGGATCAAGCCATCATGGTTCCCTTTCCTGGTACTGGGGATTGAACCCAGGGGGTGCTCTACCTTTGAGCTACACCCTCAGCCCTATTTTATTTATTTGTTTTTGAAACAGGGTCTTGCTAAGTTGCTGAAGCTGGCCCTGAACTTGCATTCCTCCTACCTCGGCCTCCCCAGTTCTGGGATTATAAACTCTTGATGTTTTCTTTGAATCCACGTGAGAACCCGGCGGGGCAGGTGCTATTCCCATGTTACTGACGAGGAAACCGAGATTCAGAGAGGTTTAGTAGCTTGCCCAAGTCACAGAGCTGGAGTCTGGGTCGGCCCTTGTTCCTTAGTCCCAGCTCCCAAGGGAAGAATCCCGCTTTCTGTGAAGAGCAGAGCTGCAATCTGTTCCCCTTAGGCTGGATCTGCCCGCATGCAGCTTGCTCTGGCTGGTAGGTTTGTCTTTCCTTTTTGTTTTTCAGTTGATTTTAAAACATTCTTAGGTTAAACATACAGAAGAGAAGCAGGTGCTCGGAGCCACAGCGCCACCCACAGGCTGCGTCTGTCCCGCCTCCCTTGGAGGGCCCAGAGGACGCTGGTGGGTCACCCTGGGGACAGGTGCCAGTCACTGCTCTGTTGATTGATGGCCCGGGTAGGTCAGTCCCCAGCCAGACACAGCACAGTGCCAGGCTGGGACATCTGTCAGCTGGCACCTCGTCACTCTGAGCTGGGCAACAGGAGGAAGGGTGCAGGCCAAGAAAGAGATGCTTCCCCCGGGGAGTCTGTTTCTGCAGGTGGAGGCCTCCCGAGGCCTAGCGAGGCCACACAGGGGCTCGGGGCCGACCCACCCAGGAGCGGGCTGGAGGCTGGTGACGCCCAAAGGGCTTCTTGGGGGCCCATCCTGGGCTTGGCTCTGGGCCCTTGTCTTCCTGCGGCCCAGTGTGCAGTCCTCACATTCCCGGCAGGGAGACGGGCTCAGAGAGGGCAAGCCACTTGCCTGGGGCTACCCAGCTAGTGGGTGGGGCATTGCTTTTGGAGCCCAGATCTCTCTGTCTCCTCCCCAGCTTTCAGTCTGGGGTGCTTATAACTTATCTATTAGGTATAACCATAGGAAGCTGCCTTTTCCCGTAGACCAAAAATAGTTGAAGGATAGCAATTATTTTTGTGGTACTGGGGATTGAACCCAGGGACATTCTACCTCTGAGCTGCACCCCAGCCCTATTTTATTTTTTAAAATTTGAAATTTTGAAATGAGGTCTAAGTTGTGGAGGGCCTCACTCATTTGCTGAGACTGGCCGTGAATCTACAATCCTCTTGTCTCAGCCTCCCAAACACTGGGGTTACAAGCGTGCACCTCCACATCCAGGTAGAATAGCAATTCTCTAAGCTTCAGTGACATAAATTATACATATGTAATGTGTTATATATATAATTCATGTTTGTCTATTAAATAAACATAATCTACCTTGCATATGTAATTTCTCTAATATATATGCATTATATATATATGTACACACACATATACACATACAGAGAATCATATGTTGCTTAATGATGGAAACACACTGTGAGAATTGCACCATTAAGGAAATGTTGCTGCTGTGTGAACATGAACTAAGACAGCTGCAGTGTCACTGGGTGATACAATCTTATGGAAGCACTGTCTGTGACCCAAACGTAGTTGTGTGGCCCATGACCGTACACCCGAGATACATCCAGTTTCCAACTTGTGATGCACCAGCTATGTTCAACGTGTGCTGTTGAATCAGCTCTCAGAAAAAGCTCCGGTCTATGGCACCTGCCGGTCCCTGTGGTGTAAATACTCCCACCAAGGCTGATGCCAAGCAACAGTTGCTGTGGCCCGGCAGAGCTGGAAGAGACAGACAGGGTGGCTTGCTGCAGCCGGCACCAACTGGCTCCAGCCCACCCCTGACTTGACCCATCTACACGAAACATAGAATCTGTGTCTCTCAAAAATTTATTTATCTAAGCCGGGTGTGGTGGTGCACGCTTGTAATCCCAGCATTTGGGAGGCTGAGACCGGAGGATCCGGGTTCGTGGCTAGCCTCAGCTACCTAGTGAGGCACTCCACAACTTAGTGAGACCCGGTTTCAAAATAAAGAATAAAAAATAGGGCTGGGGGTATAGCTCGGAGGTAGAATGCCCCTGGGTTCAATCCCCAGTACCGAAAAAAAAAATTATTTATCTATATGATATGTAATTACTTTTTTTGGTGGTACTTGAGATTGAACTCAGGTTGTTCTACCTCTGAGCTACACCTTCAACCCTATTATTTTACTTATTTTTTTGGAAACAGGGTCTCACTAAGTTGCTGAAACTGGCCTTGAACCCGAAATCCTCCTGTCTTAGCTTCCCAAGTACTGCTATTACAGGCGAGCACCACCATGCCCAGCTGAAATAAATATATTTCTATGTACATATAATCCATAGTCCATTCTCCCTATAGATCCCTGATAGATATAGTATCTGTTGTAACATGTAGGCCTCTCTTTGGCCCCACCTACTTGTCCATCTCCCACCCATCTGTCCCAGGAGCTCCTTTACGGAAATCCAGGCCCGTCTCTCTTTCCTGAGGCATGTGGGGCTGGGCATGGAGCCCAGCTCTTCTCCTCTGGGGCATTTGCATGGCTCCTCAACAGGTGGGGTTCCCACGTCACCTTGCAGCCGTGGGTTCCCAGCCCTTGGTTTTGGGTGCGATTGTGCTGAGGTGGCTTTGTCTTCCCAGGTTTGTCCTGGGTGACTGTCCCCCACACGAGTGGTGCAGCGTAGCTGGGGGGACATCTGCCGTCTCCGCTGGGCTCCCCGTGTCTGGACCAGCCTCCTGCCCGGGGGGCGGCCTTGCGGGGCTCACAGGAGCTGGCTCTGTCCCTGGGCCTCGGCTTGCTCTCCGCGTGATGACAGATGACTCTTGTGCCACTCCAGCGGCCGGATATCTTTGTCAAAGTCTCGAGTTTTCTCTTTAAAACGTTCACCAGTTCTGTCTTCCATTCTGCCATCCATCTATCTTTGTTTGGGTATAAAAAATAATGCCTTAGTGAACTTCTCAGTTAAATTACTTAGCATCTTTCCCCCAAATCATCAGCGTGATGGAGGCTCCGGGAAGAAGTGTCATTTTTTATGCTCCGCTGGGTCAGCGGAGGCAGCGGTGCCGCAGGATCCGGGTGGAATGGGTAGGGATCCCGGCTGCCCCTTACACGCGGGGTATCCTCTGGTGAGGCACCTCTGAGACTCAGTTTCCCCATCTGGAAAGTAGGAGAATAGCAGCACTTTCTGCATGAGCTGCTGTGTGTGTGTGTGTGTGTGGGGGGGACTTGGGGCTTCCACGGGGCCTGAAGCAGAGTTTGCTCCAGAGCTATCAGCTGTCAGCGGACATCTGCCTAGCCCAGAGATGAGGTATTTGTAGCTGGAGAAACCTGATCCCTGTGCTATGATTCCAGGATATATTCAGTCCGTGTAGATGTTGTCCCTGTCTTTTCAAGGACAAAACCCCCCTCACCCAATCCAGACTCAGGGCCCTTTAAAAAGTAGGAAGTTCTTCCTGAGGTTTTGATAACACAGGGATGTGCCCCTGGCTGGCTACACTGGTGTTCTTTCTGTCCGGCCCCCCGGACCTTGGCTTCTGCTGAACTCTCTGCCTGGGGCACCACTGCCCTGGACCTTCGGCTGCCGAAGCTGTGCCCTGTGAATTGGGAGCTGTTCCTCCTCGAAAGGCTTTCCTGGCTGCCTTGTAAGAGTCCGATAGGCTTTACCCATCTTTCCCTTTCTTCTGTTTCGCTTTCTTTATAGCAGTTACATTGGAAATATTATATTATAGCATCAGAAATATTTTAGGTTTGGGACTGTGCGTGCCATGCCGATCTCCCCCAGTGGACCCCAGCCCCGCACGCACCAGGGGATGATCTCCTCCCTGCCGCAACCCCGAGGCCCAGGATGCCTCTGCCGCCCAACGGTGGCCTAACACATGGTCGTTAAATAAGGAATACCCGCAGTGTGACTCCTCAGTGTAAAAATGCAGGGAATACAGAGGAGGAGAGGC
This sequence comes from Graphiurus murinus, assembly GCA_004027655.1. Classification (NCBI taxonomy): domain Eukaryota; kingdom Metazoa; phylum Chordata; class Mammalia; order Rodentia; family Gliridae; genus Graphiurus; species Graphiurus murinus. The sequence continues at coordinate 30,405 of PVLC010007727.1, read as the reverse complement.
CACAAATGTCACAGGGTCCCCACACCCTCTCCTTTGTTCTACGTTTTTGACTTTGCAAGATGTGCATCTCAACTCCCTAATTAGAGCAAAGCTGTGTCCTGTGAATTGGGAGCTCCGTGCCGACCTGGTTGCTCTCTCTCTCTCCCTCTGGGTTTGGACAATGCTCTTTTCTTTCTGCTCCTGTGGTTTTTCATGAAGTTTAAAAACCTGCCCTGATGTCCCCTCCCATTGAGAGATGCTCCTGTAGCCGTCGGCAACTGGCCACCTTCCGTGTCCACGTCTCTTTTTGGTCGTGATTTCTGAAGTGAAGATTTTCACTCTGGAGGCTCCAGTGCTGGAGGTCTCCAGGGATGGTTCAGGAGGGAGGGCAGAGGGCAGAGGGCAGAGGGCAGAGGGAGGTGCTGCTGGGCCTCCCTCTTCAGATCGGGAGCTCTCCAGGGCAAGCTCCTCATCAGATGGCCAGCCACCTCCGGACCCCTGCCCTCCCTTCTCATCTTTTCTCTGGTCCCCCTTACCAGCACTCTTGCTCTCTGTCCTGTGTCAGGGTCAGCTGGCCCCTGGGGCTGTCTCCTGGGAGGAGGCTCCGGGACTTCAGTAGGTGGGGAGGCTTGGCTGGCCTTCCTTCTCCCGCTCCTGGTCCCATCCTGGGGAACCACACGACCTTGGGTGATGGCAGCCCCACAGATGCCTCCCTGTTTGGGTTTGGCTATCGAGTGTGCTCAGAACAGCTCACATGTTGACAACACAGCAATGTTCAGAGGTGAAGTAATTGATCACGAGGGTTCGAACCTCAGGGGCGGATTCTTCCATTAATGGACTGATAATTTGAATGACTTTACTGTGTGGTAACCATAGGCAGGGGGTGTGGGGCTGGAGGGGGCGGGTCATGGGGCGTGCCCTTGCCTGGGGACTACATCTGCCCCTGGCTCCCTCCTCTCTGCTCTCTGGCTGCTGTGAGCTGCTCTCCGCTCTCTCCACTCTCTGGCTGCTGTGAGCTGAGCAGCTCTCCTCTCCCACATCCTGCTGCCATGATGTTCTGGCCTTGCAGCCAGCCAACCATGGACCGAACCTCTGAAACCGTGAGCCAAAAATAAACGTTTCCTCCTCTGAGTTGCTCTTGTCAGGTATTTGATCAGAGACAAGAATGCTGACTAACAGACTCTCCTCCAGGCTCCCCAGCCCTCCTTCCCACCTGTGGGGACGCAGTTGCGCTGAATTTCCTCCAGCAGAGCTGCCTTTGCTTGGTACCACCATTGCTTCAATTCTCTCTTCCCCACCCCACCTCCAGCTTGCAAACAGCTCCTAGGAGGGCTCCCTGGATTGCCCCTTTGCAGCAGGAGAAGAGACTTTGGTATTGCTCTAAAGAGGCACAGGGAGCTCATGTGTGAACAGGCAGTCCTCAAGGAAGCTTCCCAAGGGCATGGGATCTGAGATCCCTCAAGGTGTGGATGGTGGGAGTGGCACCAGGAGGCCCGGGCACTCATTACGCAGCTGGCTTGCCTCCCAGGGCGGCTCCTTCCAACTGGACAGCACAAAGCCTGGAGCATTGTAACTGACCGACAAAAGGTGCTTTTAAGTTGGGTGTGGTAGTGCGCGTCTATAACCCCAGGACTTGGGAAGCTGAGACAGGAGGATTGCACGCTTGAGGCCAGCCACAGCAACTTAGCAAGGCCCAGCTTCCAAATAAAAAATAAAAGGGCTAGGGGTGTAGTTTAGAGGTGGAATGCCATTGGGTTCAATCCCCAGCAACACACACACACACACACACACACACACACACACACACACACGCTGCCTTATTTTTACTTCCAGCTATTATTTGGGGAAGGATACTTAATATCAATAATTTTTGATTATAGAGAATTGTGAACTTCCTGAGGAGCCCCCAGCCCCACGGACCACCAACCCCTGCTCTACCTGCCGGCCTATACTACCTCCTGCAGCCCTGAGCCTTCACTTGGAGTAAATCTCAACATTCAGCCATAAATATTTCATTGCAGTCACTCCTGATGATATACAAGGTGACCGTCTGAGAGTGGTGCCTCCTCGGTTCAGCCTCGTGCAGGAAGCCCTGGGTCCTGAGATCAGCACTGTCCCTGATACCAGGAGCTGTGGTCAGAATGGGGCAGGACAGGAAAGGGGGTGGGTATAAGCTGCTCCAAGCATACTGTGATTAAGCACTGCAATCTAGTTATAAGTGGCGGTGCAATCCTGTAATCCCAGTACCTGGGAGGCTGAGAGAGGAGGATTGCAGGTTTGAGGCCAGCCTCGGCAACTTAATGAGGCTCTGTTTCAAAATAAAAAACGAAGGGTGTAGCTTGGAGATGGAACACTCTTGGATTCAATGCCTAGTACTGTATGTGTGCACACACATACACACATAATAGAGACGCTTATTTCTTGAAACTATAATAGAGAAAAGTAGCTAGACTCACAGAGGCCTCAAATGTTTGTTAAAAGAAAAAAAACAAACCCAACACAAAGGAACCCACCTGTCACCTGTAGCGTGGGCAGCGGGGAAGCCATGGGGCGGGAGGTCACCTGGACAGAGGGGAAACTGAGGCACAGGGCGGGGAAGTGACTCATTCCAGGCTCAACCAGCAGGTTCTGGGGCTGGACCTAGGTTTAGCCCATGTAACTGAGTGGCACGGGGAAATGTGTCTTGTGCATCCAGTTACGCGATGGAGGCTTGGGACAAGGCCTGATCAATTAAGTCTATCATAGTTACAGAGCTACCACCGCTCACGACGGCACTTTAGTTGGGGCTGGGAGCGAGGTCCTGAGGGTGTGGGCAGAGCGCCTCGGGCTTGCTGATCGGATTGGGCTGAGTCTTGGTCCACCACATCCTGGCTATGCCTGAAAGCTGGTTGCTGGTCTTCTGGTTCCCATCTGTGGAATGGGGCGATTTCTGCCCAGCTTCCCCTAGGTGCTCTGAGGGTTGGTCTCACCCAGTAAGAACTTAGTGGGTGCCTGCTGCCTCTGCTTGGTACTGGGCACAGTGCTAAGGAGAAGACAGTTGGAACTCTTGACCTCAAGGGGCCTTCAGTTCAGGGAGGAAGACAGCCATCGCTTAGATTAGTTCAAGGGGAGGGAGACCTTGGGAGAAATTGCAAGGCAGGGCCATTGGACATCTGGACCCGAGACGGCTCCCCCTAAGAATGAGAGGCAGTGAGCCAATGATTGGAGGTGGGGCAGGATGGGGATCAGCATGTGCAAAGGGCGTGAGGCAGGGAGGGAGAGTGGCGTAGACAAGCCCAGGGGTCCCCTGGATAGATGGCAGGGAGACCGGCCGGGGCATGGATGTCCCTGGCCAGCCGGGCCCCAGAGGTCGTATCATGGGGTCAGGGAGCCGCTGGAGCAGAAAGGAGCGTGAGTAGATTTTGTTTCCCTAAGATTCCTCTGACTGTTAAGTGGAGACTGGATTGCAGAGAGCACAGCGGGGGCGGGGGGGTTGTGGTTCTGAGCTAGAGAAGAGAGTGCCTTGGACTGGGCTGGGGTGGCGGCACTAGCAATCCCAGAATGCTTTTGGAGGCAGAGACGGCAGAGACGGCAGGGCCGCAGGGCCACCGAGGGGCCGGCAGGCATTGAGCAGGCGCGGGTGTCCAGCAGGACCCCAGGCTTCAGGACAGAGTTCTGGGTGTGTGGGAGGAGCCTCTTGGCCCTGGGGAGCTTGAGGTCCCGGGAGGAGGCTCCCTAGCACCTGCCCAGGAGCCCCACGCCGCCCAGAGGGCTGAGCGTGAGTGAGCAGGAAGAGCCGAGTTGAAGATGGAGGAGAGAAGCTGCATGGGAGAAGCAGTCTGTAGTTGAAACCAGGTGCACGCTTTTGGGGCAGTTGGTTTCCTGGGAGCTGGGTGTGACCTTCATACTCTCCTCCTCCCTCAGAGGCCACCGGGGCCCCTCCCTGGATCACAGACTTTTCCTGAAACAGCAAAGCCATTTCTTCAAATAAAACCTGACAGGGGCCACAACACACGTACAGACAGAAGCAGAGCTTTCCCACGATGGAACCTGCCCCAAAGACTCCGCCCGCTTGCTCTGGGCTGGCCCTGTGGCGTCTCTGTGGAGCCTGGGTCTCCTGGGGACCCAGTGTAAATCCTAGTAGAACCTCCTAGGGCAGGTTTTTTTTTTTTTTTTTTTTTTTTTTTTTTTTTTTTTGCGGTACTGGGGATTGAACTCAGGGGCATTCTACCTCCGAGCTATACCCCCAGCCCTATTTTTTATTCTTTATTTTGAAACCGAGTCTCACTAAGTTGTGGAGTGCCTCACTAGGTAGCTGAGGCTGGCCGAGAACGCGGATCCTCCGGTCTCAGCCTCCCGAATGTTGGGATTACAAGCGTGCGCCACCACGCCCGGCTTCCTAGGGCAGGTTTTAATCTCGTCTTTGCCATGGGCTAGGGCAAAGTTCTGTGCCTCAATTGCCGTGTCGTAAAATGGGGGTAGAGCCAGGTGTGGTGGCTCGTGCTTGTAATCCTAGTACTTGGGAGGCTGAGACCGGAGGATCTGGGTTTGCGGCCAGCCTTAGCTACTTAGTGAGGCTCTCTGCAACTTAGTGAGACCTTGTTTCAAAATAAAGAATAAAATATAGGATTAGGGGTGTAGCTCAGAGGTAGAATGCCCCTGGGTTCAATCCCCAGAACCGCAAAAAACAAACAAACAAACAAACAAAAATAGGGATAGCGTCAGATTGGAGACAGAGGTTGGACCAGATGATGTGTGTGTGTGTGTGGTGTGTGTGTGTGTGTTGTGTTGTGCGTGCATACATGCCACTCCCAAACTTCTGTGATTTTGCCACTGCGCACAACACTGCCTTTGGTTCTCTATTTAGTGATCACTCTTAGCCATCTTAGAGTTGCAGAATGGTGGCCCAGGGAACCCTATTGCCAGAGCTCTCTGTGGGACAGATGGGCAAGAAAGTGCAGGTATGGTGCGCAGGCACAGGTGGCCAGTGGTCCCACGTTGGGAAACTACGAAACCACGAAGGCAGGTTGGGTAGACCAGTTGCTTGGCGGCGTCTGTGCACCCCTCTCCTTTCACAGGGCCTCAGGGGGAGCAGGGTCACCTTCGTGTCCGTCTGCTGGATTTTGCCACTGTGAGGGTTTGACCGCCTCTCTCCGCAGGCTCACTTGGAGATGGGTCCTCCTTGGAGACGGTGTTGTGATGGAGAGATGGAGTGTGGGCTTCGGAGACCGGCAGACAGACTTGGTTCAGGTTCCTGCCTGGCTGTTTACAGCTGTGTGACCCGTGGACCTCAGTCCCCCATCTTTAACACGGTGGTGAAAAGTTTATTAGGATGAGCGTGCTAGTGTGTGTAAAGTGCCCGGCTGGCGCGGTCACTCCACAGGAGCCCCATAAATGTTAGTGTTCTCGCTTTGCCCCTTTCTCCTGTTCCAGAACCCAGCCGCACCCCTGCCTCTCCAGCCCCTGGGGAGACCCTCTGCAGTCCCATTTGCTTGTGAAGGGCCGCTCACCCTCTGTGTTTTTCTTGTGGTTACCTGGGTGTAGCCTTCGAATGGGTGACAGGTACTGTGTGTGCCACGCGATGGCCAGCCACCAGCGTGTACCTCAGACACACATGGGGCTGCCGTCAAATCCTGTTTCTACTACCTACAGTTCCTTCTCTGGGCCTCAGTTTCCTCGTCTGTAAAATGTTAAGAATCCTGGCACCCTGCGGATGGTTATTGTGTGAATAAATGCATGGATAGAAAGCAAAAGCTGCCATTCACCCTCCTGAAACCGCACGATAGCCAAAGGGGAAGGAGAAGGTGGTGCTTTTTTTTTTTTTTTTTTTTTTTTTGGTGGTCCTGGGGATTGAACCCAGGGACATTCTACCTCCAAGCTATACCCTTTTTTTATTTTTCCATTTTCGAATCAGGGTCTCGCTAGGTTGCTGAGAGTCTTGCTATGATGCTGAGGCTGTCCTTGGACCTGCGATCCTTCTGTCTCCGCCTCCCCAGTACTGGGATTACAGGCATGTGCCACCATGCCCGGCTAGGTGGCATCCTTTGTATCTGGGGGAGAAAGAAATCTTTGTACTAAGGCCTCCTATTCACAGATCCCAAGAATATCACATCTCAGGAGAAACAGCAAGACTCTCAAAGCTTCTGTGGGACTGGGCTGGCAAGGGTGAAGCTGAGATTGCTCAGTGAGGTTTGGATATGTAACGGAAGCCAAGGAGCTGGATGGGGGGATGGGGAGAGAGGCCCAGAGCTGGCGGGAGGCAGAGGGAGGAGAGAGGGACAAGGTGGGGTTGGGGACCACACCGGCAGGGGCTTCCATCCCCAGGTCCATGTGGAAGAAGGCATTTCTCAGCACAGATGTCTGTTCTGCCATTTAAGGGCAGTGCAATTTCCCTCCATTGCTACCAGCCAAACCTTCAGCAGATTTTGAATACATGCATGTGCCCGAGCCCAGGGGGAGCTGGGAGCAACCGAGGCAAATGGGCTGGGCTGGACTTGGCCTTCGTCTTGACCCCAGAGAGGAGGAGAGAAGGACCAGGTGCAAGGAGACAGAGAAGTTGCGACTTTCACGTTCAGGGGAAGTGGAGCAAGAAGACTCATCAGCTTGTGCCTGGAGCCACTCTCTTTGAATATTAAAGGACAGGTGAATCCATAAAGCTCGAAGACGCAAGGATATCATTCACTCGTCCGCTGACATTCACTGAGCACCTAGTACATGCCTGGCATTCAGCCGGTGCCAGCAATAAAGCAAGCGCTGTGTGTTTGCAATTTTAAGAGCACGGGGTCTGGTTCTGAACAGAGCCAAGCAGTGCGGTGGTGTCAATTCCACTGGACAGATGAATGGACAGAACGGGTCCTGGGGGCTGCGGGCTGCACAATTAGCGGCCGGGCTTCTGCGGCTGGGGGTAGCGGCGGCTGTGCAGTTAGCTCGGAGAGCTGGCTGGAAGCTGTCATTTTTCCAGCTGGTGAGCTCGTCCCACTTACAAAGACAGCACGACTCTGGGCTTTGCACCTTTCTTTTCCAATGAAAACACCTGGAGAGTGTATGGCACTTTTCTTCTCACTATCCACGCAGCTTGACAGATTTTAAGATCCAATTCACTCTCACGGTCTAGTCCCTGGAGAGTGGAGGATGGAGCTGGATGCGGTGTTCAGGAACGATACAGCCGGTGTGTTTGGGCTCCCAGAGTCAGGCCATTCCTGGGGTCCCTCCTCGCATGGTCCAACTCCTCTTGTTGGCCTTGCAGAGGGAGAAGTCCCGGGTTCCAACTTCAGCTCTATCTCTTACCAGGGTGACCTTGATCAACACTTGCCATCTGTCCAAGCTTCGGTGCCCTGGGCCAGCGGATGGTCCAGCAGTGAGGCTCTCTGTGGGTAGGGCTGTGGTTGGGCTCAATTGGACGAAACTGTGTGTGTGTGTGTGTGTGTGTGTGTGTGTGTGTGTGTGTGTGTATGTGTGGTACTGGAGATGGAACCCAGGGGCATTCTACCTCCGAGCTACACCTCCAGCCCTATTTTATTCCTTTATTTTGGAACAGGGTCTCACTAAGTTGCGGAGGGCTTCACTAAGTTGCTGAGGCTGGCCACAAGCCTGTGATCCTCCTGTCTCAGTCTCCTAAGTACTAGGATTATAAGCGTGAACCACCACGCCTGGCTTGGACGTCACTTCTGAAATACTCAGCATGCTGACCAGTGCCAGGCCACCCTGCTGGGAGTGACTTGGGCTATAAGCTTATCAGAGTGCCCCCCACCTTGCCAGTCCCCCTCTTTTATGGGTCACACAGAGAACTGCTCCTCAACCTTGGAATTGGGTAGAGCTAGAGACTGCTGCCTGCCAACAAATTAGGAAGTGACTGGGTATCGTGCTTGTCCACGGGAGGCCCCACAGGGACTTCGTTCCTCTTCGCCATGGCAATTGGGACAGGCTGGGTTCTGAAAGAGGAGGAGGACTCGGAGCAAACCGCACAGGACCTGCCCCAGCTATGTTGAATACATGAAAAATAAGCCTTGTGGCTCGCGTCTACCCCACTGACATTTGGGGACTGTTTGTTAATGCAGCAAACACAGCTTCTCCTGACTGATGCAAGAAATGACTTCTTCTCTCTGGACCTGCTTCCTTAACTGGAACATGAGAATTTGGACCAATGGCCAGATCTCCTCTGGGTCCCTCCATCCCAACCTCTGGCGGAGGAACTGGGGGGAGGGCTTCTGTCCCCACCCACCCACCCACCCACTGGCTGCCCTGTCTCATCTCTGCCCTAATGCTACCAGGCTGTGTTGTTCCTGCAGTTGGGCAGGACCCAGAGGACAGGATTGTCCAGTGTGTGTGTGTGTGTGTGTGTGTGTGTGTGTGTGTGTTGAGGGGGGATCCTACAAGTATCTCAAGTACACCACACCCAGAACAGAATTCCTCTCCCTGCTGGCCCCTGCTCTGGCTTTCCTGGATCCCTGGGGCTCCGGATCTAGCCAGTGGCCCTGGAGAGATTTCTGGAGGCATGCCCGACTCCTCCATTTCCCTCATCCCAATCCTGTCTCCTTTCCCCCCCTCACCCATCCCCTCCTCTCTTCCCATCTCCGCCTGGCCTCCTACACCAGCCTCCTCTCTCCTCTCTCTACCAGTCATGCCAATCCCCTGCTCCCCCCCACACCGCCGCTTCCCCAGATTTCCTAAAAGGCAACGTAGACACACCACCCTCTTTTGCTCTCAAACCCACCAAGCAACTGTAGTTCTCCCGGATTCCCCATCAGGGCCTCCACTCTGCTGACTCCTCTTCCTGGAAGCCCCTTGGCCTTATGGCTGCCTGAAACTTCTGTCTCCTTCAAAACTCAGCTCATGTGCCACTGGCTGTGGAAAGCCCTGTTTAACATCACCAGGCTTTCCTGGTTCTGTGTCCTTGTCTCCATCACAGCACTTAAAACCACCCCCCAAACCCGACACACACACACACACACACACACACACACACACACACACACACACTCCTCTTGCTGTGGCCCAAGAGCTACTGGATGTGGGGACTAGGCCACTCTCTTCTAGGGGCCTGGTATACAGCAGGTGCTCAGCTTGCCCACCTGCTCTTCCATCCTGTATCCTCTGATGCCCGCCATGCAGCAGGAGGAGGACACTTTCTACCAAGATAGGGAGGACTCAGCAATGATCAAATTGTAAAGCAAATGCTCAAGACGGGGTAGACAGAAGCGAGTGCCGAGAAGCTCACCAGACAAGATCTTTCTTACCTGGTCCTTGACTTGCGAAGCCAGAGAGTGAAATCCATGGACAACGGAAAAGTAAGTGAAAGAGTATAAAAGTTTATTGTAAGCCCAAAGAAAGTGGAAGTGAAACAGCCTCTTGGGCTGTAGGGTACACGGAGAACCGGCAGGCGGGGCCTTTGGCAGCATCCGGGAGTGGCCGGACCGAGGGTCAGCAACTGCATACCGCTAGTCCCCAGCGTCCATGGGAAACAACCACAGAGAAGACAGTAGAGCTCCCAAGAGGGAGGGAACCCCAAAAGGGCTGCCACTGAAGCCCTCGGGAGAACAGGTCTTATTCTTCTTTGTGTTTTATTCTCGTTGTTCCCTGATCGGTCTGATTTGGATCCTGGGACTCAGTGTCCGTGGTCCAGTTTCATCCCCAACTTAGTCCCTTTGTGATTGGCCAGTTTTCTCTCTCTCCCAGCTTTCTCCCTTCTGGTGTCACCCCTCGTTCTCCCTCCTGATTACTCTTGGCATCTATTCATCCCATGGAAGGGGTTGAAGTTTCGTTCCGACTCATCGTCTGAGGCCCTTGTTTGAACTGTCCCTGCCCGGCTGTTGTTGTCTCTGCACATCTTAGTTTTTCTTAGCCCTCCCCAGTCCTAGGTCCTCTACCCTCAGCTGCCTCGCCACTTTTAACTCCTCCCGGGAAGGGGAGCTGCCATTCGTAGATCGGCAGGAAAGATCCCTTCAAAGGGGTGGCGTTTAAGCTAAGACCTGAATGTTGAGAAGCACCCTCTGGGCGGGCACTTGAAGGGAAAATTGTTCCAGCAATGAGATCTGCACATGAAAAGGCCCTGGGGAGACAGGAGCTCAGTGCTGATTCAACAGAAGGAAGGATGGGTGGATGGATGGATGATTCAATGGATGAATGGATGGATGAATGGATGGATGGATGGGTGGATGGATGAATGGATAGGGGAATGGATGGATGGATGGATGGATGGATGGATGAATGGATAGGGGAATGGATAGGGGAATAGATGGATGGATAGATGGATGGATGGATGGATGAATGGATAGGGGAATAGATGGATGGATGGATGGATGGATGGATGGATGGATGGATGAATGGATAGGGGAATGGATGGATGGATGGATGGATGGACGGATGGATGGGGGAATGGATGAACAGATGGATGGGTGGATGGGGGAATGGATGGATGGATGGGGGAATGGATGGATGGATGGCACCTGCTTCCTCTTCTCCCTCTTGGGGTCTGGATGCTGAATTGCTTAGGTGACCAGAGCCAACTGTCTCTGCTTTCCAAGGTTGCTGCATTCTCTTACAGAAGGTGCCAGCACCTGACGTGATCTCCTCCAGTCCAGGCTCTATGAATTCTGCAGGCTCCCGCTTGGTAACAAGCATCTCTGTTATGAATTCTTTGAGAATTTCTGACTCAGGCTCATCTGCAGCTGGAGAGGAAGCACTTAACCAGACCACATTCTGGTGAGGCTGGGGCCTCCTCCCTGCTCCCCGCCCCCCTATCACCTTCTTCCAGTTTTGCAGCTTTTCCGAAGGAGCTGGCACCATTAATTTGATATTTCAGCCCTCTCAGCTGATCCTTACCACGTACATACACACATATATTTTTCATCTCAGCCAGATGGCTCTAACAAGGAAGTACCAATTAGTGAGTCAGAGGGCAGGCGTGGGACTCCCGGCAATCAGCCCGGCCGCAGTATCAGGGGACTGTGCGCCTGTGCACCACAGCCTCCCTCCCCTGCTCTCAAGCCAGCCATTAACCCAGGAACTGTGGCTCTCCCTGGGGAACCGAGACACAGCGGGGGCTGCTGAGGTCGGGGTGGGAGTCTCTGCAGGAAGCGGGACACTGGAGCTGGACACTGCCAAGCCCTGTGCTGGGCTGGGGGTCAGGCGGCAGCTAAGAACCACCCAGCTCTGGTGTCTCAGCCCCCAGCAGCTCCAGGGTGCAGCTTCAGCTTGGAGTTTACCTGCTCGGAGCCTCAGTTCCCTCCCCTGGAAAGAAGGGAGGCCGGCTGCTTCACCAGGGTGGATTGTGATGCGGCTGGTCTGTCAAGTTCCTGGCGTGAGGAGCTGTACAAGCAAAGGGGTTTGGGCTCAGGCGCTCTCTGACTTTATTTCTCCCACCCCCTCCCCGGTGCTCGGGTTCGGAGGGCAGGATGGAGGCTCCGAGGTGGGAAGTGACTCCCTCCGATCTCACAGAGCACAGTTCTTTTTGGCGCCTCAACATCTGATGAGTCCTGGCTCCCAAGGAGATGCAGCCGCCCGGGCCTCAGGACAGCCAGTCCCTGGGTGCCGGGAGGATCAGCCTCACCCCAGGTATCAGGACACCCCCGTCCCACTGCTGCCAGCAGGGCTGGGACCAATGCCCCTTGGCAAAATGAAGTGGGATGGGGTGGGCCAACCTCTCTGGAGGCCCTGGGCCTGGCAGGGTCAGAGGTGCCTCACTGAGACCTGTAAATAGTCATGCAATGAATGTGGGGCTCGAGCCTCCCGTGTGCAGGTGCTGGTGTGTGTGTGTGTGTGTGTGTGTGTGTGTGTGTGTGTGTGGTGGGGATTCCTGGAATAGACAGGGTACCTCTGAGGCAGGGCTTTTCCAACAGTGTGCTGGGAAAATGTTTAACAGTCTGTTTTCCAGGGGGAAAAAGGCCAATTCTGCTTTATATCCTTTGCAAATGTTTATGGCGTGAATACCCCGCCATGGCCGACTTTGAATACCAGGATCTGTTGGGAGGTGTGCACTGTCGGCTCTCAGCAGCAGGTGTGGCTCACGCGCAGTCCCCCTCCCCCCTGGACCTTTCTCTTGCCTTCTGGAGTCCCGAGGCCCTCCACCCTCCGCTGCTACCTCTCTTCTACATGTCCCCTGCGCTTGTAGACACCAGTGTCTTCCTGTGAGCACAGCCAGGGACCTGAAGTCGCAGGCTGCTCCCACGCTGCTCTCTGGGGACGCTGCAGTGGAGGACGCGGGAGGTAGATCATTCCAGATTCCAGAGTTCATGACATTTTTTTTTTTTTAGGCTACGCACCCTCTTTGAGAGTCTAACAAGGATTGAGCATTTAACCAGGCAAGAATAGGGTGTACATTTGCATAATATTTTGCACTCAATTACAGGAGATTTCTGGACACCCCTCCCCAAATCAACCAAAGGACGCCCCCTGGGTCTGGGGAACTGAGTGGGGGTGAGTGATGAGTCTCATGAGAGGTCAGGGTGGCTGGGTGGCATTTTGTGCCCTGCCCTTTCCTTTCTCCTCTTCCTCCTTCTTTTTCTTCTTCCTCCCCTTCCTTCTCCTCTTGGCACTGGACATTGAACCCAGGGACATTCTACCTCCAAGCTACACCTCAGCCCTTTTTACTTTTTGTTTTGAAACAGAGTCTTGCCAGGTTGCTGAGAGTCTTGCTAAGTTACTAAGGCTGTCCTCAAACCTGTGATCTTCCTGTCTCAACCTCAGATGACAGGCGTGCACCACCACACCTGGCTCTTTTTGTGGTTCTCAGAGCTCTCTCTCCTTCACTGTGCACGGAGGCCTGCTTTCCTGAGCATCTGCTTTCCCCAGATCAGTGACAGGCCCAGAGAGGAACAACGGCCCTCCCAGAGCCGCTGTTATTCACACCAGGCTGTGAGCACCTCCTGAGCGCCAGGTGGGTACTTTTTGGTTGTTCTACAGTTATTAGACAACAAATGTTCAGTGAGCATGTATTATGTGCCGGGCACTGAGTACTCAGGTGAGGTAACTAAAGAAGCCTGCCCACGTGGGGCTTGCATTTCAGCAAAAGGAAACAAACAGTAAATAACAGATCAGCACTTTTTTATTTTTTTTGCGGTACTGGGAATTGAACTCAGAGGCATTCTACCTTCGAGATATACCCCCAGCCCTATTTTTTTTTTTTATTCTTTATTTTGAAACCGGGTCTCACTAAGTTGCGGAGTGCCTCACTAGGTAGCTGAGGCTGGTCTCGAACCCAGATCCTCCGGTCTCAGCCTCCCAAATGCTGGGAATACACCATGCCCGGTTCTTTTTTTTTTTTTTTTTTTGAGAAATGTAGAAACTCAAGACCTTTCCTTAAAGTGGGAGCCCAGGCTCCAAGGTGGCAGCTGCCGACCGTTTGGCTGTCGGGACATCTCCACTCTGATGTCAGTAGCGTGCCGGCTGTGCTAGTGGCTGCCTCTCATCCTTCCAACTCTGCAAAGCAGAATGTTAGTTTCCCATGGTTGTTGTAACACACTTCACACTTCGGTGCCTTGGATGCTGGAGACCTGTTCCTTTGCAGTTTTGGAGGCAGAAGTCTGAAGTGAGTGCCCCAGGCCAAAATCCGGGCGTCAGCAGGCTGTGCTCCCTCCCGAGGCTTGCGGCAGCCCTTGGCTTGTGGCCGCAGCACTGTCGTCTTCAATCTCTCTCTGCTCCACCTTCCTGTCACCTGTCCTCTGCCTCTGTCTTCCTCTGATAAGGGCGCTTGTGATGGCCTTTACGGTCCCCCCGGAAAATGATCCAGGATGATTTCCCCGCTTCAAGATCCTTAACATAATCACATCTGCATTTATAGGTTCCAGGCACTGGGATGTGGGTGTCTTAGCGGGGGCGGGGGGCATACTACAGCCAGGCATCATTATTTCTTTCTTTCTTTTTGGTACTGGGGATTGAACCTGGGGCATTCTACCTCTGAGCTACATCCCCAGCCCTATTTCATTTTTTAACCTGGAAATAGAGTCTTGCTAAGTTGCTGAGGCTGGTCTTGAACCTGAGATCTTCCTGCCTCAGCCTCCTAAGTACTGGGATCACAGGTGTGCACCACCACGCAGGGCACTACTTCCCTCTTGTACTCCAGGTTAAGTCACCTGCCCAGCATCCCCCAGCGAGGAGGCGGAGCACCTGGGACTCAAGCCCTGGGCCTTTCGTGTTCTTTCTGTCTCACACTCTACCTTCATCTGCAGACGAGCGACCTCAAAGTCACTGAGCAGACATGAAGGGTCAAAAGTTGAGGCTCGAGAAGGCTTTCCGTGTTGTGTCCCGAGGCTTTTCCCAGGGGGGACAAATTAGGGCCCGTCTGAGGCCCTTTCGGCCATGCCTGTGTGCTCCTTGCTGGCACCAAGCTTGCGCTGGCCACCAGAAAGCGTGTTGACAGAAGCAGCAGCCGAGAGCTCCCTCTGTTTCTGCATTTACCAGCTTTTAGTTTTCAAAGCAAGTTGCCCGGAGGCTAATTTTCAGCAGCTTCCAGTCGTTCGGCTCCATTTGTTGCGCCTGACACTGTGAAAGCTTCGCTATTGATTCTGGGTGATACGAACTTTCTTTTCGTTCCCTCTCCCCCCTCCCCACCCCCAGCCCCGGCCCCAGCTCTCCAGCAGTTTTTGGTCAGGCAATTAGGTATTGGCGGGGACAGTGTGGGCTGACGGCCACGGTCTTTCAATTACCATCGCAGTAAACACAACTTACTCTCCACCCGGAGTCCCTGCCGCCCTCAGACAGAGAGAACACTGCTTAAATGACTCCCTCTCCTGCTCGCCACTCCGCCGCCACTCGGCTGATCAATAAGTCCATCACCCGCGGGCTCCCCCGAGACTACCTGGTCCTGCTAATTGGCTCTGGGAGCTGGCTGGCTGGTGGGAAAGTGGAATGAGCAGGGGGTGGGAGAGGGTGGGAGGGTCCCTGGTTTCTCCACTGCCGGTCCTACTCCTGGGGCCGAGGGATGGGAGAGCCCCCTTCAGCATGGATTAGGCTGGGAAGATCCTTTGCTTTGAAAAAAAAAAGACACGTGCCCGTAATCCAGCACTTGGAGGCCGAGACAGGAAGGAAGATCACAAGTTTGAGGCCAGCCTCAGCCACTTAGCGAAGCTGTTTCAAAATTAAAAATTAAAAAGGGCTGGGAGTGTAGCTCAGAGGTAGAATGCTCCTGGGTTCAATTTCCAGTACAAAAAAAAACAAAAACAAAAACAAAAACACAAAAACCAGGAAAAGGTCTTCAAGTTGCAGGGATAGTGATTTGTGATACCTCCATGTTAAAATTATCACAAAGCAAAGAGACAAATGGAGGTGTTTTAAGGTGAAGCACACAGGCATAGAGTTAGACTGATCCTGGGTTCTACTCCTGGCTCTTTCACTAGCTTGCTGTGTGGCCTTGGGCAAGGCACTCAGCCTCTCTGAGCTTGATGTCTGCTCCTGAGAAATGAAAAGGTAATGCAGCAGCTGCAGAGGTAAGTGAAATGATGGTGTAACATGATCCGCCAGAGGGATGTCCAAGAGAGGAGGGGCTGGGGGCAGGGCAGAGCAGACCTGAGCTTGGGTCCTGGACCTGCCACGGGTGTAGTCCTATGCTCTGTGCCTCAGTTTCCTCTTTTACCAAACGAGGGTTAATGTCTGATCTTGGTGGAATGGTGTCTCCCCCAAATTCATGACCCCCTGGAACCTCAGAACATGGTCATACCTGTAGGGTCTTCTCAGATGCATCAGAACAATGCCGAAAGTCTTTATAAGAATGTCACACAGAGGCGCACAGGGACCCTGTGACGATGGAGGCGGAGCAACAAGCCAGGGAGTAGCAGGGGCCGCTGGGCACCACCGACACCAGGACGACCCTTCTGGGAGGCGCCCTGTCCTGGTGTGACCCGTTTCCCCATCTCCCCCCAGCCTGAGGAACGAAGCCCCTCGCCCAGGCCCGCTGTTTTCCAACCCTTAGCCAGTGACAGGGCTCCGGGAGAGTCGGGGGAGACGCAGCGGGAAGCAGCACTTGGATGGGCGTCGCCCGGAGGACCCGGACACCGGGCTAGGCTTCGGCGCATGCGCAGCGGAGGTTCCATCTCGGTAGTGACGCAATCCTGCGCTGCAGGGCTGACACAACCGCGGCGGTGCTGCAGATAAATTGGAGTGGATGAGGCTGGAGGCAGGGAGGCTATAAGGAGGCCGGAGCAAAGTTCCGTGGGAGAGATAACAAGGCTTGGGTTAGCACCATGATGAAGACGGTGGAGACGGAGAGAGGCTGAGTCTCCCCAGTTCCCACACCACCTCCTTGAACCCTGGTCAACCCCCTGTCTAACAGCACTGGTGACCACACACCAGTGCTCACCGCCAGCCAGGTGCTGTGTGGAACCCCCGAGCAGCACCTTCCCCACAAACCGGGCCACGGAAGCACCACCATCGCTCCCATTTTACAGGGAAGAAATTGGGGCACAGGCCCTGCACTCTTAAGCCAGGCAGCCAAGGAGTCCCCCCCTCGCAGCATCTCACTCTGATCTGCTCTACACGAGGGTGCTGATCTCTGTGTTTATTTGTTCACAAATATTTTTTTCAGCACTTCCCCTGTGCCGGGCTCTGCGCTGGGTCTTCAGCCGTGGTGGGAAGCAAATAACAGAAACAGCAAAATACTAACAGCCAGGCTACTATGTCTCCTGCAGGGAAAAGCATAGATGAGGGGTGAGGACCCAGCCCCAGGTGCAAATCCCTCTGCCACTTCGCAAGCTGTGTGATCGCGGGCACGTTGCACGACCTCTCTGTTGAATGTGGTGGTTAAGAGCCTGGCTTCGGGAGTCAGACTGATCCGGACTCCAGTTCCTGCTTCATTAGAACACTGTAGCCTTGAGTGAGTCCTATCACCGCTCCGAGGCTTGGCACCCACGGCTCTGATACAGAAACCCTAAGATTGTACGTATGCTTCTCGGTACTGGTTTGTGTATTAACTGGGTTAACATCCGTGGTGAAGAGCGAGCAGCATAGGGCACGGCACACACCTGGCAAACGTCAGCGAGGTCGGCGACGGTGATGACGAAGATGATGATGATGAGGAGGGCAGCTGAGCCCTGCGGTTGGCACTTGGTCGGATGGTTAATATTATTTCAGTTGCTGCTGTTCTGATTATATTTTTACATCAGCCTTATCACGGGGGAGCCTGCCACATAGTAGCTGCTCATTAAATATTGAACAAGACAGAAAGATGCACCCTCATTTTAAAAAGGAGCTGCTGGAATCCAGGGGAGACTGGCCTACAGAACGCCATGCCTGGCTGGAGCCCGGTCCTGGGAACTATCCAGGGCACCGCGAGCCTGTCTATGCAGGAAGTGGAAAGAGGGTAAGGAGGAAGACAGATGGTTATTTGGGGAAGGATTTTAAAGAGACAGGGAGAGGGCAGTCAGTCAGGGGGGAGGGTGGGTGGAGCCAGCCCATTGGTGGGAGGTCTCTGTCTCTGTCCCACTCCAGGGCTGAGCTGGGAACAGGTTGCAGATTAATTCACCAACCTGCTCCAGGCTCCCTGGATGGGCAGAGCTTCCGAGAGCCTACTGCCTTCTCAGCTGCAGGGTGCCAGCCTCCAATCCCCCTCTCCCCCGCCGCCCCCCCCCCCCCCGCCCCGTGATCCAGCTTGAGTGTTAGCGTCATCGTGGCTGTCCCAGAGCTACCAGGGTGACTTGATGACAGTCGTGCCCATGCTTAGAGCAAGGCACTGGGGCCTCCCAGGGGCTGTTTAAGAAAATAAAACACAAAGCGAAAAACAACTCCAGGAATATTAGGCCAATATATCAAGTGCGGCAGGAGCTGGGTGAAACGGGAGGCTTTCCCGAGGGGAGGACCAAGGAGCACCCCACAAGGGCTGTTGCACCCAGCCCAGGCGGTGACCAGGAAGTGTCTTGTCCAGAGTCCCGCTGGCCTGGGGACGGGTGCCAGGAAAGGCCGGCGCAGGAGCGGGGAGCGGGTGCACGCAGCACCCTGGCTTTCCACTGGTGAAGGAAGATGCTTATAGAGAACACAGCTGCCATTTGCTCCCCCCTGTAGGTCTTCCTCTTGACCTCGAGAGGCAGGAGGTGGAAGCTCTCGGTCCTGCTCAGGGGCTGGGGAAGGACCCCTGGAGGCAGAGTCCGGAGGCTGAGGGAAGGAAGGCCATCCATCCTGCCCCTGCTGGGTCTCCCTCTGCTTTGTCCTCTCCTCCACCACAGGCCTGGGGGTGCGGGGCACTCCCTCCAATGAGGGCGGCCACCCGTCCCAGTGAGCCTGGCCCTGGGGGGGCTCCCAGGACTATTTAAAGCCGGGGCAGTCCCGGGTGAGCTGGGCTGCAGGCTCTGGCTTGGTGGCCAGGTCTCCCTCTCTCATCTCACCGGGGCTTGCCTCCTGACCCCCATGACAGCCCTACCGCTCTGGATTCTGTTTTTGCTTTCCCACAGTGGACCCCTGGAGGATCTTATTCAGGTCACCAGTATCCAGTACCCAACAGTGAATGAATGAAGGAAGGAAGGAATGGGTGAGGGAGGGAATGAATGAATGAATGAGGAAATGAATGAGGGGGAGGGTAAATGAATGAATGAGGAAATGAATGAATGAATGAGGAAATGAATGAATGAGGAAATGAATGAGGGGGAGGGTAAATGAATGAATGAGGAAGGGGATGAATGAATCTGGGAATAAATGAGAGAAGGCCCCCTCCAGCTCAGTTTCCTGGAGCAAGGAGTAGCAAGGACTTTATTAGCGTTTTCTTTCTCTCATTTCCCATGCTTTCGGTTTCTGCTGGTACGTACACACGCGCCGAGGCTAGAGTGGTCCTCGGAGGTCCCCAGCACAGTGTGAGGCCGCTGGCCCGAGGGTTCCAGAGGGAGGCTCTGTGGGGTCCCTTCCTCAGGTCCCGGCTGCCAGAGCGGGACGGGCCTCACAGGCGCCCCGTGCAGTTGTCCATTATCAGCTGGGGACCCGAGGCCAGGGGCTCTGAGTTGACAGACAGCCGCAAATCCAGGTCCAGGCTGGGGGACTCGTGCTTTCTCTCTGGTCCAGGCAGCCCTGCTCCCTGATCCTGCCTTATCCTAACCTGGTAACCAGGTGAATGTGTAGAGGAGTCCCGACATACTGGGGTGACAAGGAGGGGCCTGGCGGGGGCCAGCAAGGTGCTGTGGGCTCCGAGCATGTCCCAGCAGTGGCTCACTTCCCTCTGCTGGCCTCTCCTGCATTCGGTTGACGTCCCCTGATAAGGGTCGTAAAGCGAGCAGCTCTTGAGCACTCACTGTGAGCAGGCCCTAGGTGTGCTACGTGCATGCACATCCTGCAAAGTGATGCTCATGACTGTAAGATGAGCAGTTAATATTGTCATTTTATAATATTAAAATGTCCCAGGCTCGTAGGGTAAGTATTGTGCCCACCTGCGGTATTCATCTGTGCGGTGACTGAGCTGGGATGTAGCCAGGTGTGAGTACCGGGTATGTTGGGTTGCTTTCTGAGGGACCTTGTTTGCCCAGCACCCAGCAGAAGCCACCTCCTCAGGGCCACCCTGGGCCAGAGAGCTGCCAAAGACGCTCTCAGCCTGCAGGAGGGCTCCCTCCTGGAGCATTCGGCGTGGACCGTCACACAGTTGCTCAACTGATGAGGCCAGGGTCCCCTCTGAGCTGGGCATGTCACAGGGGAGACTGGCATGAATAAGGGCACATCTCTGCCCCTAGGAGGGCTCAGGCTCTTGGGGTGAGGCAGGGGTTCCCAGATGTTTCTTTCCACTCACAAATTCTCAACTCTTGCAGGTAGCATAGACCCAAGTACTTTTAATTGACATCATTAGCAACTTTGTTTACTATCTAGTCTCTGGTTAACATAGCCATCCTTGTACCCGAAGCAGCAGCAGTACCCGAAATCAAAATGCAATTACTTATTGAATCAGGTGAGATTGCATTCAGATGCAGAGACAGAAAAACCTGAACAAATGGGTTTATTTTTCACACTGAGCATGGAGTCCAGAATTAAGCAGTCCAGGTGTGGCAGAAGGAAGTCACTAAGAGTGCAGACGTGTTCTGTCTTTCTGCCCGGCCATCCAGGGGCTGTGGCTTTTGTCTGCTTGGTGGCAAGATGGCTGCTGCACCGCCAGACATCGGGTCCACATCCTGGGCAGGAAGAAGCAGGAGCATTGAGCAGTACCTACATCAAGAGAGGATAAACATTCCTGCAAACCATCTGCAGACTTCTATTTACATCTCAAAGGTCATACAATGTGTCATATTCACTCTGGGCTGCAAAGGTGGTTGGGCAAGTAGATACCCGGAATTAAAGTTAGTGGTCTGAAGGTAAGAAGGAGGAAAAGAATGGATATGGGAGGGACGCCTGGAAGTGCCCTCCCTCACTTATGTAGCAGGATTAAAGAGTGCAACTATTAGTTTAATATCTGGCATCAGAGGCCCCTTAGGGAAAACTATCTTTGTTTTGCAAAAATATTTTCACAATCTTCTGGGGGCGGAAGATAAGACCGAGAGCAGGAAGTATCTGCAAATGGCAGATAGCTAAACTGCCAGCCAGGCATGCATGGGAATTTGAAGGTGTGGGGGAACAGGACAGGGCTGAGAGAGAGCAAAGAAAGGGAGGAGGCAGCTGCAGGGAGACCAAGCTAGGGAAGAAAGCTGTCAGTCAGTGAATGAACATTTTTTAAAAACGGAGATTTCTACCATGCCCTGTAAGTTGCTTGAGATCCTGTGATGTGAAAACCCTTGTCTCTCCCCACAGTATTGGAAATAGCCTGTTATACTCACAGTGCCTTACAATTTATCTGGGAGAATATCTGGGGACAGAGATGGGGTTTAGGTCTGGGAAAGGAATATTGTAGGGGGAGAGATGGGAACCAGATAAAAAGATTAAAAGAAACAAGACATTGGGCCCCAAAGTGACCAGGAATCTGTAGATACCTTAGGAGGCAGACATTCCAGGAACATAGAACGGGGTGTATCAGTTACCTACTGCTTCGTAACAAACCATCCCCAAATGCAGTAACCTAAATCAACATCATTTCTTCTGAAGATTTTCTGGGCTGGGTGCTTTTCCCTTCCATCTTGGAGGTAACATTTCCATCCTCAGCAGAGCCAGGTGGACAAGCTGGGCCAAGAGCAGGAGACCTCCTGATAGTTCTCAAGGCTGGTGTTTGTTATTACTATTTTTTTTTTACCCAGAAGGATTATGAAGTCACACTGAATTCTCAGAACATCAGGCCCACCCATATCCAAACATGAGACTGAAAACAGTCTGGAGCCAGCTATAAATGCATTTTTAATTATCTGCACTACTGCTCCCTCCCATTAGCGTGAGAAATCAAGAGTTGAGTATATTGTATTTCCAATAATAATCCCAGGCTCGAAGGTTTTACTTTCAACACAACTTTGCATCTCTTACAGCGTTTGACTCCTGTGAGCATGTGGGTGGGCCGGGGCCAGCTGGAAGTGGCAGTGCTTCATTTTTAAAATAATAAATGGAATAAATGGAAACTCGGGGCTGGAGCCTTGGTGGGGACAGGTGGAGAAGGCTGGCCACCTGGGCTCCTCCCTGAAGAGGGACCAGCAGTCTCTCTGGGCGGGGACTGGTGGTCATGGGATACGTAGGAAAAGCACTAGCTTACAGTAACTGAAGCCCAATGTGGCACCTTGAACAAAGCTCTTTGCCTCTCTGAGCCTCAGTTTTCCCAACTGAAAGATGGGGATAGGCTCTCTTGTCTTGCAGGAACGCTGTGGGAGTTACAGAGATGTGCCACACGGCCTGTGCAGAGCTTATGCGCCGGGCTTGCTGGCCCCTGGTGAAATGCAAGGCTGTGGTCCTTGCCTTACAGTCAGGTAGCAAGCCAGGGTGGCGAGGTGACATTGACCCTGGCTTTGCCTTCTGCATGGCCTCAGGACTTGTCCCTCTTCACAGCCCTCCTGTGACATGGCAGGAAGGGAAGAGCAGGAGAAGGGGAAAGAGGGGACAATGAGGCAGGGCCTAGAGCCTCCGGAAGGGAGACCTGGGCAGGCTGGGTGCGTTTCTCTGCAGCACTGTGCTGCTTTCCGGTGACCTCAGCCTCCTTGGGCTTTCCTTCTTGGAGAGGTCGTCCTTCCCTGAGTGGCTTCCTGGGGGAAGGTCTGAGCCAGCCATGTGGCCCTGGCAAATGGCTGAGCTGCTCCGAGCTTGGTTTCATTACCTGCTGTAGTGTGTATTAGGTGCCTGTAGCTGCTGTAACAAATTCCCACAAACTCAATGGCTTTAAACATCATGCATTTATTTTCTTATGGTTCTAGAGAACGTAAGTCCAGAATCAACTAGAATGGGGCTGAAATGAAGGTGTCAGCAGGTCGTGCTGCTTCCAGCTGCTCCAGGGGAGAAGCATTCCTTTCTCACCCCGTCCAGCTTCTGGTGAGCGTGGGCCTGCCTTTGTAGCCGTGTCATTCGGATTATTAAGGCCTACACCTTCAAGTCCCTCTCTGTCCTATCTTCACATCACCTTCTCCTCTGTATGTCAAGACTCCTGTCACTGCCCCCTTATCAGGACACGTGTGATGATGTTTAGGGCCCATCAGAAAACCTAGGACAATCGACCCATCTCCAGCCCTCCATTTCACCACGTCTGCAGAGACCCAAAGTCAGGTCATATCTGCAGGTTCCCAGAATTCAGATCTGATTCAATTGTGGCTTTGGGGACCACTCTTCTGCCCATCACAAGCCTATACAAGGTTCATTCAACAATATCCAATATTGCCCGGCGCTAATCAATTGCCCTTGTGTGAGGGCAGACCTGGAGCCTGCCTGTTGGGCTCCCGTCCTCCTGGCTGGGGTGAGGGCCTAGAAGAGCAGTGTAGGCCACTGTGAAAGCTTAGGGAGGTTTTGAGCTGGCCAGAGGGAGTCAGGAGGATGAGCAGGAGTCGAACAGGCAGCCCTGTGTGGGAAAACATGCTGGGCAGAGGAGGATGGAGGGACTGCGGAGGACTAGGTGTGATCAGTGGGCAATTGGAGAGATGAGCAGGGGACAGGTTGGTCTCCATTTAGAGGCTGGGCCTCCATCTTAAGAGCAAGGAGAAGCCAGTGAGGGGTTTTGATTGGGATGGACATAATCAGATGTGCTTTGTGTCTTGATAGGTTATCTTGGCTGCAGGGCCCGGGATGTGCTGCAGGATCAAAGTTGATGCCAGGAGCCCAGATGAGAAGTTCTCAGAGGGGCCTGTGCAGGAGGAGGTGGCCAAGCTGGGTGCAGTGTTACAAGCCTGGGATCCTGGTACTCAGGAGGCCAAGACAGGAGGATCGCAGGTTTGAGGTCAGCCTCAGCCACTTAGTGAAGCCCTCAGCAACTTAGCAAGACCCTGTTTCAAAATAATAATTAAAAAAATAATAATAATTAAGCCGAGTGTGGTGGTGCACGCTTGTAGTCCCAGTACTTGGGAGGCTGAGACAGGAGATCTTGGGTTTGCAGCCAGCCTCAGCTACTTAGTGAGGCCCTCCACAACTTAGTGAGACCCTGTTTCCAAATAAAGAATTAAAAATACAGCTGGGGGTGTAGCTCAGAGGAAGAATGCCCGTGGGTTCCATCCCTAATACCACAAAAAATAAAATAAAGTAAAATAAATAATAAATAAAAGGTCTGGCAGTGTAGCTCAGAGGCAGAATGCTCTTGGGTTCAAACTCCAGTACCAGAAAAAATACAAAAAGAGCAGGTGGCCCACCAGCCAGTCAGGAAGGGAGGGGAACGCAGAGTAGGGAGAGTGAGTTTCCCAAGAGCCACGTAGGAGGCAAAATTGGCAGTGCTCGGTGGAAGGTGCATTGTGGGGTGAGGGTGGAGAGGGGGGTCGGAGGACTCGTGCACGCGCCCTGGGCTGTCAGATGGTGGCATGGGAAGGAGAGTGGGGGAGGGGCTGGGGACACTGTGAGCATCAGCCTGCACATGCGGAGTCTCAGGTGTCTTTGAGACATCCAAGGACCCAATAACTTCTGGAAGAGCCCAGGCTCCAAGACAAGCAGTCTTCTGCCAGGGACAGGTAGCTGAGAGGACCGTCACTCATGGGTGGCGGTGACTCAATAGCTGGAATTCATTGAGTCCTAAGCTGCCACGGGCAGGATCCAATGTGGGACCAGGGAGGAAGAGATGCTCAGGGCCAGGTGAGCAAGCTGAGAGCATGAGTGTCCGCCCATCCCCTGAACCAGACCCGCCTACTCGGGAGGGCAGCCTAGGGCAGGGCAGGAGTTTGGAGCAAGTTTGGGTTTGCTGTGTGTGTGTGTGTGTGTGTTCCTTCCTGGGGATTGAACCCAGGGGAATTCTACCTCTGAGCTATACCCCCAGTCCAATTTTATTTTAATCTTTCTTATTTTGAAACAGGGTCTCACTAAATTGCCGAGGGCCTTACAAGTTGCTGAGGCTAACCGAGAACCTGTGACCCTCCTGTCTCAGCCTCCCAAGTACTGGAATTACAAAGCATGCACCACCACACTTGGCTTGGAGCAACCTTTTTGGGTAGCATCAGGGCCTGACATTTGGGTGAGGACTTTACTTAAACTGGATCAGGTTGAGTTTGGAGATCCCCTCTTACCCCCCCAAACCTTGGCCAAATCCAGGGCCTGCTTCCCTAGTGTATCTTGGGACCAGAAGCCCTCTGCTGCTGCCAATGCTGCTGTTGCTATTTTCCTTCTCTCTTTGCTATCCCGACTCCTTTGTCCTTCTTTTGCCAAGTTGCCCAGGTTGGCTCCTGGGGCAATTCCCAAGTGGCTGGGATTTCAGCGGCGCGGCCACACCTGGCCTTCTGCTCCCCCTTATTCTAGTCTTTCTTGTCCTGCTCCTTCTTTAAGCAACTGTTTCCTTTTTTCCTTCGTGGGCCCCAGGAATCTGATTAATGGATACATTTAGTCTTTCTTGCTTTGGCCGCTAGCAAGCTCAAAGCCAGCAAGCAACGCAAGTCAACTGTCCAGAGCACACAGGACCTTCTGTAACTCAATAAAACTCTGCCTCCTTTATTTCTTACTTCTGCCTTAACACAATAAAACTCTGCCTCGCGTTATTTCTTACCCCCCCGCCTTTCCTTCGTCCTGACTCCACATCTATTTATTGTGTCTGGTTACACGTATCTTGAAGCTTGCCATAAGCTTTTCTTGTGCATGCGGTGGAACGAGATAGAGTCTATATAAACAAATCAACAAAATCGATGGGACGAACACTTGCAGATTGATTTTAGAATGGAATGTTTCTATCAGCTACTGGCATCGGCAGGGAGTCAGCAGCCTGCAGAGTTTGGGGATCAGTCCTCTGGCAAGGGAGACAGCCATCCCTTTGTTTTTCTGCTGGGTGAGCCTGGGGTTGGGCCCAGTGCTTAGCAAATCAGCCAGCTGTGGCTGGAGGACAGACAACAAGAGATCCCATCAAGGGTGCACCTAAGTTGTACAGATGCATTATGGATTCAGGCCGGCAGGGTCAGAGGCTGCGTGCGAACAAGCAGGGAACCTGCCTGGTGCGTTGGTGGGTCTCCATTCACCTAATTAGCCCAGGAAGGGTTTATAGAGGCTGAGGCTCCGGTTCAAGCTGGGGCCAGCAGCCGGGGGGAGGTCCTTGGGGACTGAGTCCATGGGTCCAGCTGTCAATCAGCCAGCATGTGGAGAGGGCTGCCCAGCGCTGACAGCCTCTGGGTGGCGGAGCTGCCATTGCCTGCCTGGCCCCAGAGTTGTCTCTGTGAACCAGCTCGGTTGTCTTGGATGGCGACTTCCGCTGCTCACCATGTTGGTGAGGCCCTGCTGCCGGGTGCCTGGGCCTTGGCACTGGCCGCGTCAGTCAGGGGAACTCCAACATGACCTGTAGGTTGAGAGTCCAGAGGCCAAGACTAAACCCCGGCTCTGACATCTTCTATTTCTATGCTCTCAGACAAGTATTTTAACCTCTCCGTGCCTCAGTTTCCTCTCTGGAGATAATGGATGTACTAACCTCATTAGATCTTACTGAGACCTGGCGAGTTAACGCCAGTGAGGTGTTTAGAAAAAGTGCCTTTCATGGGAAGTGTTTGCTGCTGTATCACCCCTCCCAAAGCTTCACCTCACTGGTCTATGTGCCCCATCCTTGAATATCTTATCATAATAAATCTTCACCCTGCCATGACAGAAGGGAGGCTCAGAGAGGCCAAGTCAGTTGCCTGAGGTCACACAGCTTGAAAACAGAGGATTCGGTCTGGCTGCAGAGCCTGGACGCCTTCCTCTGTGCACTCTGGTACAGAGCCTGCTCAGAGCGCCACCCCTGGCAGGCACATGGGGACGACGCATGCATCTTAAGTGAATGGAGTTAGTGTGTCGGGCGCTGAGACTAGGAAGAAACGGGACGTGGATCAAAGGCCTCGCAGTCCAATAGCCTTGAATGGGCTGGCCACTCAGGTCCTCCCAGAATGCTGTAGGACATCTGGTTCTAAAGGATGCTCTGGTCCACGGTCCAGGTTACTTGCTTGGATGCTACCATCACCTTTCCCTCTGATAGCAGGGCTCTGCCTCCTGTCTAGTGCTGGAGGGAGCTTGCTCCTCCCTGAGGGAGGAACCGGCCAGGGGAAAAGCTCTACCTCTCATCAGCCCGTGTGCCACCTTTGGTACCATCCTAGGGAGATCTTACGCCTGCACTGCAGCTGCATGTTGTAATTCTGAGATCAAGGTAAAAGAATTGCAAAGACACCTATGCCCGGATAGTGATTTAATCCCAGGTGGTCTCACTGGCTGACTTCTGGGGAAATACTCAATAAAGTGTGGGAAGGACACACCTGGATGGGCTTCAGCCGCTGGTAACTGAGCCCTGTGTCACTTGCAGCTGGGAATACTAGGTGCTCCCATGGCAAAGTGCCTGGCCTCTGCTGGGGGGACAGGAGAGGAGGATTTCAGGGGGTCACCCCAGCATGGTTGCAGAAGGTGTCATTATTAAGTTAGCTTGTAGTGTGAGGGTGTAGGGAGCCCCACGTCCTTGCTTTCTTCTGCTTTATGTAAGGAGTTGAGTGCTGGTTTGGAGGCAGTAAGTGCTGACTCAGCGTGGGTGTGTGTATGTGTGCACTCATGTGCATGTGTGCCGAGGGAGCTGGAGAGGCCCGCTGACATCCTGCCACAGCTTGAGGCAGCCTCTAATTGGGATCCATTTCTCTTTCTCCCTAGCTGCTGGCTCAGCTCAGTGGAGAAGCGGCTTGCTGACAGCAGCTGGTGCTCCAGGCTGTGTCCCCCTCTGGTTAAGGTGTGGGCGCCACACGGGGCATCGGTGCCAGCTGGGCAGCCTGCCTGCTGATGGATGAAGCAGTAAGGAGCATCCTGATCGGAGGCTGGCTCCCTGCTCCTGCCTCGCTCCGGAGTTCCAGAATGCCTGTGTCGCTGCTCTGGCACGGGGGCTCTCCCGGGACCTCATTTAGCAGCAATGTTCTTGGAAGGGAGCAGGCTCCTCCATGCTAGCTGTTCTGGATGCCCACTTCCCCAAGCGAGGTCAGCCCTTTGGAGGGACAGGGAAGCAGCTCCATTTAGGCTGCAAATAGCTCCAATTAGTTTCTCTTCCTCTGCCTTCGTTTATATTGCATGAGGTGTGGGAAGCAGAGGCACTTCTCTGGTTGCCTGGCCTCTGCTCTTTCTCCCCCCTCTTCCTTCCCTTTCCACAAAGAATGTCTGTGTTCACTCCCGTCCTGACTCCCCAACAGCTTTCTCATCTGCCTTATCCTCTCTATCACCATGGCGACCACATCAGTACCAACCCCGGTGACTGTTGTGATGTCTCCTGCATGGTCTCCCTGTGTAGTATTCCCAAGTGTGATTTATCTGCTAGGCACAGCATGCATGGTACCAGTGGTTCATGAAGATTTTTTGTTGTTGTTGCTGCTGTTTCTTTTAAAATTAGAGCTGGGCAAGGTGGTGCACACTTGTAATCCCAGTACTTGAGAGGCTGAGACAGGAGGATCACAGGTTTGAGGCCAGCCTCAGCAATTTAGTGAGACCCTTAGCAACTTAGTGAGACCCTGTTTCAAAAGAAAAAAAATAAGTAAGGGGCAGGGGTATAGCTCTGAGGTAGAATGCCCTTGAGTACCTAAAATAAAATAAAATGTAAAAATACAAGCCTGGCCATGTCCCTTTGAAGTTCGTAGAGTGATGAACAGAATGGTCCAAAGTGGCCCTGACCTTGGATTCTGCACTGGCTGGAGAGCAAGCCACAGAAGACTGAGTTCTCACCCCTCCACACTGTCCCCAAGAGGGTGTTGCACCCCAGCTTGGCTTCTCTTCCTTAAAGGGACTGCAGTAACCCCTGGGTACTGAAGTCTCCAGGTGCTGGGCAGCTCTACAAGCTGTTGCTCCTTCCTCCCTGACTGCCCAGGGCCAAGCTCTCTGTTATAACCCCTGTGGATAAGGCTGTCCTCGAGCTGGCACTTTAAGAAGAGTGACGAGAGAGAAGTTCCCACTACTGGAATGGCTGACCCACCTTAATCCACTTCACGTGTTATGGAGATTTTTCTAACCCTCCCTGCACGCTAGGTGGGGGCTGGAAGGGACCCACCTTGCAGGACACTGCTAACCCTGAGTCCCCAGGGCCCATAGGATGATGTCCAAGATCCTAAGCCCGGCTCACCAGTCCCTCCAAGGTCTTTCCTGATGGCTTCTCTTGCCCACCTCTCCCACCCATCTCCTTGTCCTTGTCAATCCTGAATGTGCATGCCGCTTTAGGTTTCTGGGTGTCTTCGTCTGTTCTCTGTTGCTGTAAGTGAATACCACAGACTGGGCAATTTATAGAGAAAGGAGATTCATTCTTCTCTCAGTCCTTAAAGCTGGGAAGCTTAAGATTCGGTGGCCACATCTGTGAGGTCCTTCTTGCTGGTGAGGACTCTGTAGAGACCCCCAGTGGCACAAGGTGTCCCATGGCAAGAGGGACTGAGCGTCTTAGCTCAGACCTCCCCTCCTCTTGTAAAGCCATCGTCCCAGTGGATTAGGGCCCCATTTAACCTGAGAGCCTCATTGAACCTTAATTACCTCCCAGGCCCCACCTCCAAACACTGTAGTCTGACCAAATTTTCACCCTCTTAATACCTCACGACCGGGATTGCATTCCAACGTGAGTTTTTGGTAGGGACGTGCAAACTGCTGCACTGAGCTTTTGCACCTACCCCTGTGCCTGGAATCTCCTCTTTCTACCTCTCTCTCTGGTCCACAGAGGAAGACTTCTACTCATCCACCCAAATGCCATCAAAGAGCCGGTGGTACATGCCTATAAGCCCAGCTCCTTGGGAGGCTGAGGCAGGAGGATTGCAAGTTTGAGGGCAGTCTCAGTGACTTAGCAAGAAAGACCCCAGAATAAGAAATCAAAAGGCCTGGGGATGTAGCGCAGTGGTAGAGCACCCCTGGGTTAAATCCCCAGTAGCTCCCAAACAAACAAACACCCCATCAAAGCATTACCTCCTCACCGAAGCTCTCTGGATTCTTATCATCCTTGTCCCAAGATATAGATGAGAGGGTGATGAGAAAACACAGACTCATTTTAGCTTTTTCTTTTCCTCCTCCACCTCTAGGAAGGAGAGGCCAGTATTATTTATTTCTTATTAGAAAAACAAGGTGGAAGGGAGGCAGGGAGGGAGGGAAGGAGAGAGGCAGCGTCTCACCCCTTCTAATCCACAGATGTTAACATTCGTCCTACTTGATTCACAGCCTTTTGTAAAATAAGAAAAATTTGAAAATTACTTTTGGATTCTAGCACTGCAAAAACGCAAAAGCCAAACCAAACCAAACCAAAATAATAATGACGAAGTACCTTCGTTCCCTCCCTGTTCCCACTCCTTCCCCGTTTCTCAGAGGCCGGAGCGTGCTTAAACCTTGTGCAGCGTGCTTTGTTCAGCACCACGTGAGTCAATCTCTGCTGACAGTCACAAGTCAGTTTATTCACTTAACAAATGTATAATATTCCATCATGTCTGACCATGACACATTTAAAAAACAGTAAACGGTTCCCCTCCTATGGGAGAACATTTTGGTGGTGGTTGTTATTGTTTTAGTCACAATCAAAGCTGAGCATGGAGTTTTCTAGATCTCTGTACGCCTAGAGTGAAGTGCTGGGTCATGGAATAGGGGCAGGTTTGCTTTCGGGACACACCACTAAACTGTGCCCCAGAGTGACTATCCCAGCTGCTGTCCAAATAGCATGGCGGATCCCAACGGGTGGGGGACACTGGGGCACAATTGTTTTTGGCTAACCAGATCCATATGATAGAATCATCATCATCATCATCATCATCATCATCATCATTAGTAGTAGTAATCGTAGTGCTAGAGATTGAACCTGGGGGCATTCTACCTCTGAGCTACACCCCCTGCCCTTTTTTTTTTTTTTTTTTGCGGTACTGGGGATTGAACTCAGGGGCACTCTACCTCCGAGCTATACCCCCAGCCCTATTTTTTATTCATTATTTTGAAACCAGGTCTCACTAAGTTGCGGAGTGCCTCACTAGATAGCTGAGGCTGGCCGCGAACCCAGATCCTCTGGTCTCAGCCTCCCGAATGCTGGGATTACAAGCG